>OY856413.1:706402555-706412555 GCA_963693085.1 Alisma plantago-aquatica | reverse complement strand
CTCCCTACAGGAGTAGGAGTCTAACCCCCTCCCTCTTTGTATGTCTCTAGCACACCAGACTCTGTCAGTGGCACCACTATATATAGGTGCAACCTCCTAAACCCTTAGCCCTGGTCGCAGGGACGGGTTGATCAGATTAGGTTGTGTTTGTCCAGTTGATTGGGGTCCTCGTCTTCCACCCCATCTCCCAGTATCTCCAGCATATGTATAGCATTGAAGGGTCTTTGGCTAGGGTAGAGCTTCAGGATGAAGTAGGCTAGATGGAGCACAGCATTAGAGATGAACTAGGAGTCAGGTTGTCTGCTTCACGGCGAGCCAAGCCATGGAGAAAGCTCCTCACTGAGTCTCCAAGGATAGGGCAAGAGAACGTGAGTCTATCCACGGAAAGCCAATGCTTTTCCATCTATTTTAGACATTGTGAGGTAACCTTTCTTCCCAATCATGTGCATGGTTAGCAGTGATCGTAACCCTAGAACTCGAACTGTAGTGTTTCCCCACCCTTAGACCCCGCAATCCAGACCATCCTTATGCTCCCCTAAGGTTGGCCTGAGTCCGATGGAGGTCTGGGAAGCCACTCTGACCTACTTTGGGTTATCGAGCCACTAGGCCAGGAAGCCAACCACATGGTTGGTCCTCCCACGACATCATGCAGCCGCGATCGTGAGGTAAGGAGGTGACCCGGAGTTATTTGACCAAGATGCCCCGGCCTGTTAACGTAAGGTCGGGGGGTACAATAGTATTTTCATTCTAATATTAATTCATTGGCCTCACTGTTGTAGGAACAAGATGGTCACAGGCCATTGGCCAAGGTTGGCCCCCGTGGCACGAATCGGATGGGATAATAATTGCTGACTTGTCAGGCTACGATTGGCCAGAGTAATGTATTCTTATTATTTTTATAGAAAATTATTGGTAACTCTGATGGGAACATATAATATATGAAAATCGATCAGGAGAATGAGAGGAATCCAAATAAAATATCTTCGTAGTCTATTTATGCTTCCTGTTCCAAAAATGTATACAATATGTGTTGTAATATGATTAAAAGAAAGGAAGATATAGATTTGTTTTAATATGATGCTTAATTGGGTAGATTCGTTTATGTTGTGTCAATACCTGATCTAGACATGTATAATGAGGAAATCCTTACTAATGATGAATAATTGATGTTCCTAGATTAATAATCATGTACAAGCTATTTTAGGGTTTTTAAAACCAATGTGAATACCTTTCCATGAGCTTAATGCTAGTAATATGATCTAGGTATCACAAATAACCTAATATGCTTAGAATGATGATTAGGGTTTCACCTAATATGCATAACTAGGTTTGGTAATCTTAGAAACCATGATATGGTGGAATTAGGGTTTGTAACCCTAATCCCTAGTCTAAACATGAAATAACCCTAAACCCTAGTTTAGTAGTGCATTTAGATCTGATTAATGTAATGTGAATACATGGTGACACATATGTGGTATGTAAATTTTAGATTGAATGCTTTGTTTCTTGTATGTTTGGATACATTCTTAAGGTACATGTGATATATTCAGCATGGTTTCTGTGATGGCACAAGGTACGTGGGTACGCTTATGAATAAATGTATCAAATTCTGAGTTTTTTGAGGTTTCTCGATGAGATTGAACGAATGATAAATTAATTGCTTGTTTATTTACTTCTGGAAAATTATAAAGTCCATATGAGTATCAAGTAAAGTAAATAACAATATTCTTAACCCAAGGTTAGACTGATCTTAAGGGTAATGCACACGTGCCCCAGAGGGATAGTGATTACACCTGAGGTAGTAGACCAGATATGGGTTAGAATATGAAAACAAGTTTATGTTCTTATATGCAAGATAAAGGTGTTTGCTTATACGTGTACTTGTGATTATTGTTTGAACCCACGTCGAGTATAGAGATATACTGATCGTGTATTTGTTTGTTGGCATTTTAGGTATCAGGTATACTTGATTCATGGACATGAGGTTATAGATAAAGATGTTGAAGACACTAAAGTTATTCTTGAAGGTTTAGATATAATGGTATATCATCATACATGTACATGTTAACTCTTTCTAAAATTTATGTAACTCCTTAGAGGAGCTTTTTATGCAAACATGTAACTATTTGTTCATTAATGGAAATTGTTTACTATTCTGTATTATTTCTTGAATCTAATCCAGGAATTTGTGAGTAATGGTTCACGACTTTAAGGTACACTCAAAAGTGTGGATCATTACATTTGGTATCAGAGCCCAGATTCATCAACTAATACTTAATAGTCTATAATTTCAAATCATCCTTGAAATATAAGAGAAAGTTAGTCAAGCGTAAAGTATCTTTAAGATTTCTCATCTCGCATTTTCGTCTACTTTTCATATCTTTACTTTATAAGCCTTGAAAAGAAATTGTTAATTAGAGAAGTAAAATGTGAAAATATGTAACCTTTTTTGTAGGTCCCTCTAGAGAGGGTAGACACTAGAAAGATACATGTATGGGTAAGCCCTTTCTTAGAGGAAGGACATGGTTTGACGTATGAAAACTCTAGTGGTTCAAGGGATATGGGAATTCTAAGAGGTAGACTATAGTCCCTAATCCTAACCCTGAAACCTTAATCTTAAATAATGAACATGGTGTGGTGATATGGGACACCACCCATGTGAAACTTGAAATCAGGAATAAGAAAGATAAAAGAATGGGTTTAGGTGACCCAGTCTCCCATGCATGTGTGCATGAGGACCATGACACTTATGTAAGAGGTCTTAAGAAATATATGAACCCAATAGTTATATATATATATATATATATATATATATATATATATATATATATAATTAAATATAACTTTCTCAAACCCCTCATGCTATCTTTATAAGTTTGGTGATGGTGGCCAAGCCCCTGGAGGGGAAGGTGACCCGAGTTCACTGAATGGATAGAAACGATAAGGGGGTATTCTATGAATTGAGAAAATATGGTTGGATATGTTATAATGATAAAAAGTTATGCTTAATGAAAAAAAGATATCTATAAAACCTTTAGGGTTAGTGTGTCAACCTGGGGTGGGTCAACCCAAGATTGGGAAGATGACCTACGAGGGAGGCAAAACCTTAGATCTTGGGATCAATTTGTAGTCAAAGAGCCTAACCCCCCCTCCTATGAGCCAAGAAGGCACCCTAGGCTAGGACTTTCCCTTAAAAGGTAAGTGAATAAATGTATGTAAGTATTGAGATAACCTTAATCCTAACCTAGAGGGGTGAAGAATTAAATATATAAAGATAAAAGCACTTACATTCTTTGAACCCAAGGATGCCATCTCTTCATAACTACTAGTCAAGCCTAGGATTTGGAAGACCAGTAAGGCACAAATCCCAAGAGGGAAGGTGGCCTGAGTAGATGACCAAGCCCAGGAGGGAAGGTCATGAAATGGTCAAGCCCAGGAGGGAAGACCAGTGAGGCACCAAACCCAAGAGGAAAGGTGGCCTAAGTCCACAGTGCAGTTGTTTAGGATCAAGCCCCTGGAGGGGAAGATCACAGAAGGTCAAGCCCAGGAGGGAAGACCGACATGGCACCAATCCCTGGAGGGAAGGTGGCCCAAGCCCAATGTTGGTACTACACTACATAATGTCTACTCAAAAGTGAGAGGTGAAGGTAATCTGGGATAAAGAATTAAATAAGAGAATAATGTGCTTAAAAGATGTGACATCTCAAAAGAAACCCTTAGGGAGGGTAGAGTCCTAATGCAATCCTAGGGTCAAGTAGGGTGTATTAGAGGTACATAGGACCAATAGGTTCGGAGTTAATTGTGCCCTGAATGCACATGACCATGTGGTCGGGAGGTAATAGCTAGGTTTACCCAAGGTACATGACTCTGGAGATTAGCTACCTCCATGAGGGTCATGTATCGTAATGGGTGAATGTGAAAGGCACTCTCTTGATTCATAAGGATGAGATCACTCCAAAGGTACCTATACCCCTGGAGACCTCAAGGATTTGTCTAAGACTTATAAAACAAGAGGTGTAAATATAAAAGATATAATGAAGTCATGAAAACTTGAGAGAAGTTGTGCCCTAACTTAAGAGTAAGAAAAGGGACACTTGACTTCATGGAATAAAATAATACTATGAAATTAAGAACAAGTAAGTTTAGAGTCATATCGAGCATGATTCAACTTAATATGTGAAATTGAAAGGTAATGTGTGGATGTACCATCTCCGCACTTAGAATGGAATGAACTTTTTGTTTGGGCTACAGTCAAATGCTTATTTCATCTCAATATGAGGGATAGAGATTGGATAGACACACTGTATGCTTAAAATTGAGATATTGAGGATGAATATCATACGTTGAATGTGTAATAATATGAACTAGGGTTAGAGGTGTCACCTTACCCTTATGTAAAAATAATGAATAATAGGTTGGAAACCTATGTGAAAAGAGAAATCACCGAGTAATAATGAAATCACCAATGAGAATGAAATCATCAAGAGATGATGAGGTGTGAATACTAAATAAGTGGATATACTTGAATGTAAATTCATGTGCCAAACTTAATAATAAGATGGGTTTTGGCATAATAAGAAAAGTTGTTAAGCCATCTAAGTAGGGTGCTAACCCTAAGTTTTGAAAATAAAATAAGTCACTATTCACCTAGGCTTGGTAGGCCTGAATTTTGAGGACAAAATTCCTTTTAAGGTGGGGTGAATGTTACATCCTTGAAATTCGTAGTTTTTAATCCTAAATGAATTAGGGAACATATAACAATGTGGTGATTTGAGGGATCTTGGTTGATGATTCCAAACCCTAAAGTTAGATTAAATGGTTAATTTAATGGGATATGATGCTTTTAAGAATATATGATCATATGAGGCTAATATAAGATCCAATGGTAATCAAAGCCTCAAGTTTGGTGATCAAGAATGTGACTAAGCTCATGGGGTCTTTGGAAGGCCCAAGATATGATCAATGGGCCTTAGAGTCACTTAAAAGCCCAATTGGTTAGTTAGGGTTTACATATGGGTCCCTAGAACATGTATTTGGGTATTGAGGAGATTTGTGATTATGATAAATATCCAAGATAATTTTGGTTGTTAGATAATAAAAATATAAGAGTGTACGTGAAAATCCAGGACATACCAAGTTATCTAGTAACCTAGGTAATCAATTAAGTAATTACCTAATGATTTCTTATAAGACAAGTTTGAGGTAATTATCGAACCCTTTTAGAATGGATATCCAAATCATGAGAAGATAATAACCAAAGGTGGTTTATGTGAGAAATTAGGATTAAAAGGGGCTTCTATGTGGAGGTTACAATTATTTCTTTTAGAAGGGGTTTAATCAAAGTAAGACTTATTAGGATGAGGACAAAGTGTCCCCTTCATCTATGAAAGCTAGACTCCCTACAGGAGCAGGAGTCCTACCCCCCCTCTCTGAATGTCTCTAGAACACCGAACTTTGTCAGTGACACCACTATATATAGGCACAACCTCCTAAACCCTTAGCCCTAATCGCGGGGGCGGGTTGATCAGATTAGGTTGTGTTTGTCCGGTTGATTAGGGTCCTTGTCTTCCACCCCATCTCCCTGTATCTCCAGCATATGTATAGCACCGAAGGGTCTCTGGCCAGGGTGGAGCATCAGGCCAAAATAGACTAGATGGAGCACAGCGTCGGAGATGAACCATGAGCCGGGTTCTCTGCTTCACGGAAAGCCAGGTCGGGATGAAAGCTCCTCGTCGAGTCTCCAAGCAGAGGGAAGGAGAATGTGAGTCTGTCCACGCAAAGCCAATGCTTCTCCATCTATTTTAGACATCACAAGGTAACCTTTCTTCCCGGTCATGTGCATGGTTAGCAGTGATCGTAACCCTAGAACTCAAACTGTAGTGTTTCCCCACACTTAGACCCCACAATTCAGACCATCCTTACGCTCCCCTAAGGTTGGCCTGAGTCCCGTGGAGGCTTGGGAAGCTGCTCTGACTTGCTCCATGTTCCTAAGCCACTGGGCTAGGAAGCCAACCACAGGGTTGGTCCTCCCGCGACGTCGCGTAGCCGCGATCATGAGGTAGGGGTGACCCAAAGTAGTAGAAAGTACCTCCTTTTATAATACCAAAAATTCATTAATTATGTAGCACATTATCCTCATATTTTTTTGTATTATTTGTATTTTCTCTTTCTTCTTATCAATTGGGGACTCCTTGGACCCCAAGACATCCAAATATTTCGAAATCCTTTTTGAAGGATGCTCATTAACCTTCTAGAAGCATCTACATCCATTATTTCTCTTTATCTTACTTATTTATTTACTAAAAGATTTCTTTTCAAAGATCTCTCTTTATCTTTTATTTCCTTTCCCTCTTTTCCTATTAGAAATCACATATAAACGAAATTTACTCAATTGTGGTCATTAATGCCACCTTCTAGAGATTTCTATGTAAAAATCATAAATACTTTGCTTAATATTCATTATCTTGTATCTTTTCATGATATTTGGACTTTTCTTCCTTTCTTCTCTTTTATATCCAATATTGGATTAATCTAATAATAGGAATCATAGGATTCCTAGCAAAGGGAAGATTTGCAAAGAAATCCATCCTTTTCAATTAAGTCCATATTCATAAAATCATTACATTTCAATTATGAAAACATATCAAAATTGAGGTTGTAACACCTTCAGTATCCAGATCTGGGAAGGATATCTCTCTAAAGACAGCTGAAGACAATGGCATAGCTTGCCAAGCAATTTTTCCATCTCTTCACAATCTTCTCATTCTCCTCTCTTAGATAAACTAAAGTTTGACTTCTCAACTCTATATCTATCTTTTCCAAAGATGTGTTCATTTTATTTGTCTCCAGAAGCTTTGTCCAAGATTTAGTGCCTCTTTTAGAAGTATGGTCTGAATATTCTCAAGATCCAGAATGATCCTCAAGAGCGGGAGAACGCTGTCCAACTTCCTCCAATGGGGATGGAAGGGCATTGCCACTGATGCCACCCTAAGATCCATTTTCACGATTGCGCCACTAGTCAGTCTCCATCGGGAGAGTGAGGCATTGAGTATCTTTAACACAACCACGGTGTTTTTTTAGCTTCATCATGTTTTTTAGCTTCTTGGTAATCATTACATTTGGCATTAAATTTAAGAGTACTTCTTGTTTTTCAGATACCTTCCTTCTTATTTGAAGTTACCTTACCTTCTTCACCTCCACTTCAACTCTATTACTCGGTGTTTCTTCATTGTGCACATCATATGGCTTTCATTTACTTTTTGAATCATCAAGCTTCATGTTCTACTTCTCAAAACTCTCATCCTTTATATGTGTATAAGCTTTTTCTATAACTACCATCTTCCTTGTTCAGTCTTTTATTTTCATTTGTACTTTTTGTATATCTACTTATTTCCAAACTTTTATTTCCACTAAATATTGGATTGTTTATATTTGTTGTGTTGCAAGCCTATCTTTGCCGAATTTTTGCTTATACACCTTGTTCTCTTCCTCGATTTTTGACAATCTCTATCCCAATCTCTTGTTTCTTCCCTTAAAGGAGCAAATGATTCAAGTTCAATCCTTTATAGACTTTCTTTTGTTGTCTCAGCTAGTCCTCCAAAAATAACATTGTTTTTCTCTAAGTCATCATTCATCTGGAAGCTTGACCCAACTGTTGTCACTACCTTGTTTGATAATGTTGCCTTCCTCATTGCCTTGTTTTGTGTCAAGCAGTAAGGTACTTATTTTATTGTCTTAATAGTATCCCAATCATCTTTATCATATTTCTTCATTTTTATTAGTATTAGTGCACATCATGTAAGGGAAACAACAATGTTGTATCTTACACACATATGTACCTATGAAGTGTGAGAAATTTTTTATTCTATTCATATTATATACTTACCATGTTAGTCTTCAAACTTGACATATCCTTATCCCTCTTTATAGGAGAAGTTCACTTCAATATCATTGGCTTTTGCATCATAGAACATTTATCTCTAATTCTTGTCATCTCAAAATCCCAGACTTGTATAAATATGAAATTTTTAATAATTCAATCATCTTGTATTACAAACAAAAATTATATGCACTTATGACTGATTTACTTACACATGGGCACATAATGTATCTAATAGCACATAATTATCATCTACTAGTCTACCCTATTTCTCTTTATTCTCAAGATTTTATTGGATCTTCCATCTTCTTGAAGATGTGTGTGTGGATTAAGTTTTCCAATTTCAACTCTAACATTGTAGTTACATCATCGTAGTAGTGGAATAGATATTGGGGTGTAGTAACTAATGTCAGGTAACAAGAATGTTGCATCCAGATACAACATCCATACTTTACATGCTTTCTATACTTTTTAGTTACTATTTATATTTAATAGTTAGTCTCTATATCTAGTTATTATCTTTTGCACTAAAGTTATTTTTAATAATTAAGATTTACTTTTTATGGTAAATGCTTAGTTCTTGTGATGATTTCTTACTTTATGTTCCCAGTTGTTGTTTTTAGTAGTGAAAAAATATAGTTTATCTAAATAAGTTGCTACCTTTTGTAGTGAGTTTTAACCGTTCATAATTAGAATTTACTTTCTCTATTGAATGTTTGCCTAATGTATTGATTTCTTACTTTTTTATCAAAATAGTTACCTTTTATATGCAATAGTTTCTTTTATGTATAGAATAGTTAGTTTTTAATCTAAATAGTTATTTTTTGTGCCACATAGTTGCTTTCTATTTTGGAATCTTACTTTTTTATATTAAATATCTATGTTTTTAAATATTTAATTTTGTTCATATTGTTTATTTTCAAATTATACTTATTTTGGGTATGAATTCTTACACTTTATATGTAACTTTCATTTTAGCATATTTATGTTACTTTTTTATATGAAATTATGATTGTTTTGCTCATTTTGTATGATGCTCAATATTTTATTTAAGTTATTATTACATCAAAATATTCAATTTGTGATAAGTATAACATTTAAGACACAATAGGTTATTACCTTCTACACTTTTTCCCTTGCCCTTATCTTTGCTATCCATTTTCACCATCTTTTTTCGTTGGCTCCTGGATTTTTTGTCCAAACACCAAAGGAGGTATTTAATCATCTTATGATCTTCTTCCAAGTTATTATTCAACATATTGAGACACATCATCATTCTTGTTGTTTGAATCATGTTTGCTTTACTTTCAACCACATCAGAAATGTTTGTATCATTTTCTCAGCCCATGAATTTTCTTCGTCCCCCATTATTATTGCATCACCTACATTTGTTCCCTCTAATTTAGGTATATAAGAGTGTTTTATATGCTAATTTCCTTCATTTTCCAATGTTTCCTCATTATATTGATCTTCAACAATTATCATCTTCTTTAGATTCCTACCACCCTCCTTCTTTTACCACTTTTTAGTCTTTTTCTCATCTTCTACATTCTACTCTTAAACACCCTCTTTCCAAAAAAAAATATCTTAAATATTCCCACAATACACTCATGAATAATATTGTCCACAACATCATAATGTGTTGGTATATTATTATATTATTTTGTTACTTCCCTCATTCTTTTCTTATTTACTATATTCTTAACGGCCACTTTTGTCCCTTTAGTTCTTGACGTTCTTCTTACAATACGAAAGGTCTATTTTAGCAACTTGCTTCAATGTAGCAGCATACTCCATATTTGAATGAAGTAAACCCATTGGAGGTGCCGTCAATGTTCTTTGTAGATATCATTGTCGCATATGCATGAAGTCAACTACTTTTTGTCGGGTCAACCATAGGTACAATCGGAAGAGGTTGGAGCATTGAATGTGGTTTGAGTGAAAAAGGAGGTCAAAGTGTCGAAGGATATTGGAGTGAAGAACGAGGTCAAAATGAAGAATTTTGTCGAACTGGAGAATGAGTTAGGAGGTTGAAGGTCGAATCTGAGGATCTATTGTAGATGGAGAAATTGAGTATGCTAGGGAATTTACAAATTTGTAGAAATTTGTCAAAAACATTTT
>OY856413.1:706227555-706397555 GCA_963693085.1 Alisma plantago-aquatica | reverse complement strand
TTGTTAGATTATACAAATATAAGATTGTACGTGAAAATCCATGATTTACAAAGTTATCTAGTAACCTAGGTAATCAATTAAGTGATTACCTAATTATTTCTTGTAAGACAAGTTTGAGGTAATTATCGAACCCTTTTAGAATGGATATCCAGATCATGAGAAGATAATAACCAAAGGAGGTTTATGTGAGAAATTAGGATTAAAGGGGGCTTCTATGTGGAGGTTACAATTATTTCTTTTAGAAGGGGTTTTATTAAAGAAATACTTATTAGGATGAGGACAGAGTGTCCCCTTCATCTATGAAAGCTAGACTCCCTACAGGAGTAGGAGTCTTACCCCCCCCTCTCTGTATGTCACTAGCACACCGGACTCTATCAGTGGCACCACTATATATAGGCGCAACCTCCTAAACCCTTAGCCCTGATCGCGGGGACGGGTTGATCAGATTAGGTTGTGTTTGTCCAGTTGATTGGGGTCCTCGTCTTCCACCCCATCTCCCAGTATCTCCAGTATATGTATAGCATTGAAGGGTCTTTGGCTAGGGGTAGAGCTTCAGGACGAAGTAGGCTAGATGGAGCACAGCGCTAGAGATGAACCAGGAGTCAAGTTGTCTGCTTCACGGCAAGCCAGGCCATGGAGAAAGCGCCTCACCGAGTCTCCAAGCAGAGGGCAGGAGAATGTGAGTCTATCCACGGAAAGCCAATGCTTTTTCATCTATTTTAGACATCGTGAGGTAACCTTTCTTCCCGATCATGTGCATGGTTAGCAGTGATTGTAACCCTAGAACTCGAACTTAGTGTTTCCCCACCCGTAGACCCCGCAATCCAGACATCTGTATGCTCCCCTAAGGTTGGCCTGAGTCTAGTGGAGGTCTGGGAAGCCGCTCTGACCTTCTTTGGGTTCTCGAGCCACTAGGACAGGAAGCCAACCACATGGTTGGTCCTCCCGTGACATCGCGCAGCCGCGATTGTGAGGTAAGGGAGTGACCCGGAGTTATTTGACCAAGATTCCCGGCCTATTAACGTAAGGCACGGGGGTACAATAGTCTTTTCATTCTAATTTTAAGTCATTGGCCTCACTGTTGTAGGAACAAGATGGTTGCAGGCCATTAGCCGAGGTTGGCCCCCGTGGCACGAACCGGATGGGATAATAATTGTTGACTTGTCAAGCTACAATTGGCCAGAGTAATGTATTCTTATTATTTTTACAGAAAATTATTGGTAACTCTGATGGGGACATATAATATATGAAAATCGATCAGGAGAATGAGAGGAATCCAAATAAAATATCTTCAGAATCTAGTAATGCTTCTTGTTCCAAAAATATATACAATATGTGTTGTAATATGATTAAAAGAAAGGAATATATAGATTTGTTTTAATATGATGCTTAATTGGGTAGATGCATTTATGTTGTGCCAATACCTGATCTAGACATGTATAATGAGGAAATCCTTGATAATGATGAATAATTGATGTTCCTGGATTAATAATCATGTACAAGCTATTTTAGGGTTTTGAAACCAATTTGAATACCTTGTCGTGATCTTAATGCTAGTAATATGATCTAGGTATCACAAATAACCTAATATACTTAGAATGATGATTAGGGTTTCACCTAATATGCATAACTTGGTTTCGTAATCTTAGAAACCATGATATGGTGGAATTAGGGTTTGTAACCCTAATCCCTAGTCTAAACATGAAATAACCCTAAACCCTAGTTTAGTAGTGCATTTAGATCTGATTAATGTAATGTGAATACATGGTGACACATATGTAGTATGTAAATTTTAGATTGAATGCTTTGTTGCTTGTATGTTTGGATACATTCTTAAGGTACATGTGATATATTCAGCATGGTTTTTGTGATGGCATAAGGTACGTGGTTATGCTTATGAATAAATGTATCAAATTCTGAGTTTGTTGAGGTTTCTCGATGAGATTGAACGAATGATAAATTACTTGCTTGTTTATTTACTTCTGGAAAATTATAAAGTTCATATGAGTATAAAGTAAAGTAAATAAAATATTCTGAACCCAAGGTTAGACTGATCTTAAGGGTAATGCACACGCGCCCCAGAGGGATAGTGATTACACCTGAGGTAGTAGGCCAGATATGGGTTAGAATATGAAAACAAGTTTATGTTCTTATATGCAAGATAAAGGTGTTTGCTTATACGTGTACTTGTTATTATTGTTTGAACCCACGTCGAGTATAGAGATATACTGATCGTGTATTTGTTTGTTGGCATTTTAGGTATTAGGTATACTTGATTCATAGACATGAGGTTATAGATAAAGATGTTGAAGACATTAAAGTTATTCTTGAAGGTTTAGATATAATGGTATATCATCATACATGTACATGTTAACTCTTTTTAAAATTTATGTAACTCCTTAGAGGAGCTTTTTATGCAAACGTGTAACTATTTGTTCATTAATGGAAATTGTTTACTATTCTGTATTATTTCTTGAATCCAATCCTGGAATTTGTGAGTAATGGTTCACGACTTTAAGGTACACTCAAAAGTGTGGGTCATTACATTTGGTATCAGAGCCCAGATTCATCAACTAAAACTTAATAGTCTATAATTTCAAATCATCCTTGGAAATATAAGAGAAAAATCAGTCAAGTGTAAAGTATCTTTTAGATTTCTCATCTCACATTTTCGTCTACTTTCATCTCTTTACTTTATAAGCCTTGAAAAGAAATTGTTAATTAGAGAAGTAAAATGTGAAAAGATGTAACCTTTTGTGTAGGTCCCTCTAAAGAGGGTAGACACTAGAAAGATACATGTATAGGTAAGCCCTTTCTTGGAGGAAGGAGTTGGTTTGAGGTATGAAAACTCTAGTGGGTCAAGGAATATGGGAATTCTAAGAGGTAGACTATAGTCCCTAATCCTAACCCTAAAACCTTAATCTTAAATAATGAACATGGTGTGGTGATATGGGACACCACCCATGTGAAACTTGAAATCAGGAATAAGAAAGATAAAGGAATGGGTTTAGGTGACCTAGTCTCCCATGCATGTGTGCATGAGGACCATGACAGTTATGTAAGAGGTATTAAGAAATATATGAACCCAATAGTTATATATATATATGAAAACAAAAATCTGAATATAACTTTCTCAAACCCCTCATGTTGTCTCTATAAGTTTGGTGATGGTGGCCAAGCCCCTGGAGGGGAAGGCCGATGTAGCACCAAGCCCCTGGAGGGGAAGGTGACCCGAGTTCACTGAATGGATAGAAACGATAAGGGGGTATTCTATGAATTGAGAAAATATGGTTGGATATGTTATAATGATAAAAAGTTATTCTTAAAAAAAAAAGATATCTATAAAACCTTTAGGGTTAGTGTGTCAACCTGGGGTGGGTCAACCCAAGATTGGGAAGATGACCTACGAGGGAGGCAAAACCTTAGATCTTGGGATCAGTTTGTAGTTAGAGAGCCTAACCCCCCTCCTATGAGCCAAGAAGGCACCCTAGGCTAGGACTTTCCCTTAAAAGGTAAGTGAAAAAATGTATGTAAGTATTGAGATAACCTTAATCCTCCCCTAGAGGGGTGAAGAGTTAAAGATATAAAGATAAAAGCACTTACATTCTTTGAACCCAAGGATGTCATCTCTGCATAACTACTGGTCAAACCTAGGATTTGGAAGACCAGTAAGGCACAAATCCCAAGAGGGAAGGTGGCCTGAGTAGATGACCAAGCCCAGGAGGGATGGTCATGAAATGGTCAAGCCCAGGAGGGAAGACCAGTGAGGCACCAAACCCAAGAGGAAAGGTGGCCTAAGTCCACAGTGCAGTTGTTTAGGATCAAGCCCCTGGAGGGGAACATCACAGAAGGTCAAGCCCAGGAGGGAAGACCGACATGGCACCAATCCCTAGAGGGAAGGTGGCCCGAGCCCAATGTTGGGACTACACTGCATAATGTCTACTCAAAAGTGAGAGGTGAAGGCAATATGGGTTAAAGAATTAAATAAGAGAATAATGTGCTTAAAAGATGTGACATCTCAAAACAAACCCTTAGGGAGGGTAGAGTCCTAATGCTATCCTAGGGTCAAGTATGGTGTATTTGAGGTACATAGGACCAATAGGTTGGGAGTTAATTGTGCCCTGAATGCACATGACCATGTGGTTGGGAGGTAATAGGTACATGACTCAGGAGATTAGCTACCTCCATGAGGATCATGTAACCTAATGGGTGAATGTGAAAGGCACTCTCTTGATGCATAAGGATGAGATCACTCCAAAGGTACCTATACCCCTGGAGACCTCAAGGATTTGGCTAAGACTTATAAAACAAGAGGTGTAAATATAAAAATTATAATGAAGTCATGAAAACTTGAGAGAAGTTGTGCCCTAACTTAAGAGTAAGAAAAGGGACACTTGACTTCATGGAATAAACTAATACTATGAAATTAAGAACAAGTAATTTTAGAGTCATATCGAGCATGATTCAACTTAATATGTGAAATTGAAAGGTAATTTGTGGATGTACCATCTCCGCTCTTGGAATGGAATGAACTTTTTTGTTTGGGCTACAGTAAAATGCTTATTTCGTCTCAATATGAGGGAGAGAGATTGGATAGACACACGGTATGCTTAAAATTGAGATACTGAGGTGAATATCCTACATTGAATTTCTAATAATATGAACTAGGGTTAGATATGTCACCTCACCCTTATGTAAAAATAATGAATAATATGTTGGAAACCTATGTGAAAAGAGAAATCACCAAGTAATAATGAAATCACCAATGAGAATGAAATCATCAAGAGATGATGAGGTGTGAATACTAAAGAAGTGGATATACTTGAATGTAAATTCAGGTGCCAAACTTAATAATAAGATGGGGTTTGGCATAATAAGAAAAGTTGTTAAGCCATCTAAGTAGGGTGCTAACCCTAAGTTTTGAAAATAAAATAAGTCACCATTCACCTAGGCTTGGTAGGCCTGAATTTTGAGGACAAAATTCCTTTTAAGGAGGGGTGAATGTTACATCCTTGAAATTCGTAGTTTTCAAGCCTAAATGAATTAGGGAACATATAACAATGTGGTGATTTAAGGGATCTTGGTTGATGATTCCAAACCCTAGAGTTCTATTAAATAATTAATTTAATGGGATACAGTGCTTTTGAGCATATCTGATAATATGAGGCTAATATAAGATCCAATGGTTATCAAAGCCTCAAGTTTGGTGATCAAGAATGCGACTAAGCTCATGGGGTACTCTTTGGAAGGCCCAAGATATGATCAATGGGCCTTAGAGTCACTTAAAACCCAATTGGTTAATTAGGGTTTACATATGGGTCCCTAGAACATGAATTTGGGTATTGAGGAGATTCGTGATTATGATAAATATCCAAGATAATTTCGGTTGTTAGATAATACAAATATAAGAGTGTACGTGAAAATATAGGATATACCAAGTTTTCTAGTAACCTAGGTAATCAATTAAGTAATTACCTAATGATTTCATATAAGACAAGTTTTAAGGTAATTATCGAACCCTTTTAGAATCGATATCCAAATCATGAGAAGATAATAACCAAAGGTGGTTTATGTGAGAAATTAGGATTGAAAGGGGCTTCTATGTGGAGGTTAAAATTATTTCTTTTAGAAGGGGTTTTATCAAAGAAAGACTTATTAGGATTAGGACAAAGTGTCCCCTTCATCTATGAAGGCTAGACTCCCTACAGGAGCAGGAGTCCTCCCCCCCCCCTCTCCGTATGTCTCTAGCACACTGAACTTTGTCGGTGGCACCACTATATATAGGCACAACCTCCTAAACCCTTAGCCCTAATCGCGGGGGCGGGTTGATCAGATTAGGTTGTGTTTGTCTGGTTGATTGGGGTCCTTGTCTTCCACCCCATCTCCTTGTATCTCCAGCATATGTATAGCATCAAAGGGTCTCCGGCCAGGGTAGAGCATCAAGCCGAAGTAGGCTATATGGAGCACAGTGTCGGAGATGAACCAGGAGTCGGGTTCTCTGCTTCACGGCGAGCCAGGCCGGGGAGAAAGCTCCTTGTCAAGTCTCCAAGCAGAGGGAAGGAGAATGTGAGTCTATCCACAGAAAGCCAATGCTTATCCATCTATTTTAGACATCACAAGGTTACCTTTCTTCCCGGTCATGTGCATGGTTAGTAGTGATCGTAACCCTAGAACTCGAATTGTAGTGTTTCCCCACACTTAGACCCCGCAATTCAGACCATCCTTACGCTCCCCTAAGGTTGGCCTAAGTCTAGTGGAGGTCTAGGAAGCTGCGCTGACCTACTCCAGGTTCCTAAGCCACCGGGCTAGGAAGTCAACCACAGTGTTGGTCCTCCCGTGACGTCGCGTAGCCGCGATCATGAGGTAGGGGGTGACCCGGAGTTATTTGACCAAGATGCCCCGGCCTATTAATGTAAGGCACTGGGGTATAATAGTCTTTTCATTCTAATTTTAAGTCACACACCTCACTAGAGCAGGGCCGAGATGGCCGCAGGCCATTAGCCAAGTTGGCCCATGTGGCATTGCTGACTTGTTAGGCTACGATTGGACAGAGTAGATGTATTCTTGTTAAATTTATAGAAAATTATTGGTAACTCTGATGGGGACATATAATATATGAAAATCGATCAGGAGAACGCGAGGAATCCAAATAAAATAGTTTCAGAATCTATTTATGCTTCTCGTTCAAAAAATGTATACAATATTTGTTGTAATATGATTAAAAGAAAGAAAGATATAGATTTTCTTTAATATGATGCTTGATTTGGTAGATTCATTTATGTTGTGTCAATACTTGATCTAGACATGTATAATGAGGAAATCCTTGATAATGATGAATAATTGATGCTCCTAGATTAATAATCATGTACAAGCTATTTTAGGGTTTTGAAACCAATGTGAATACCTTGCCATGATCTTAATGCTAGTAATATGATATAGGTATCACAAATAACCTAATATGCTTGGAATGATGATTAGGGTCTCATCTAATATGAATAACTAGGTTTGGTAATCTTAAAAACCATGATATGGTGGAATTAGGGTTTGTAACCCTAATCCCTAGTCTAAACATGAAATAACCCTAAACCCTAGTTTAGGAGTGCATTTAGATATGATTAATGTAATGCAAATACATGGTGACACATATGTAGTATGTATATTTCAGATTGAATGTTTTGTTTCTTGGATGTTTGAATACATTCTTAAAGTACATGTGATATATTCTACATGGTTTCTGTGATGGGCATAAGGTATGTGGTTACGCTAGTGAATACATGATTCAAATTCTGAGTTTGTCGAGGTTTCTCGATGAGATTGAATGAATGATTAACTGCTTGCTTGTTTATTTACTGCTGGCAGATTATAAAGTTCCTATGAATATCATGTAAAGTGAATAACAATATTCTAAACCATGGGTTAGACAGATCTTAAGGTAATGCACACAAGCCCCGGAGGGACAGTGATTACACCTGTGGTAGTAGACCAGATATGGGTTAGAATATGAAAGCAAGTTTATATTCTTATATGCAAGATAAAGGTGTTAGCTTATACATGTACTTGTGATTATTGTTTGAACCCACGTACTAGTATAGAGATACAGTGATCGCGTATTTGTTTGTCGGCATTGTAGGTATCAGGTATACTTGATTCGTGGATATGAGGTTACAGATAAAGATGTTGAAGACACTAAATTTATTCTTGAAGGTTTAGATATAATGGTATATCATCATACATGTACATGTTAACTCTTTCTAAAATTTATGTAACTCCTTAGAGGAGCTTTTTATGCAAACATGTAACTATTTGTTCATTAATGGAAATTGTTTACTATTCTGTTTTATTTCTTGAATCTGATCCTAGAATTTGTGAGAATGATTCACGACTTTAAGGTCTTTTAGACACTCAAAAGTGTGGGTCGTTACATTTGGTATCAGAGACTAGATTCATCAACTAATACTTAATATTCTATAATTTCTCATCATACTTAGAAATATAAGAGAAAAATTAGTAAAGCATAAAGTACCTTATAGGTGTCTCATCTCACGTTTTCATCTACTTCTCATATCTATGCCTGATAAGCCTTGAAAAGAAATTATTAATTAGAGAAGTAAAATGTGAAAAGATGTAACCTTTTGTGTAGGTCCTTCTAAAGAGGGTAGACACTAGAAAGATACATGTATGGGTAAGCCCTTTCTTAGAGGAAGGACTTGGTTTGAGGTATGAAAACTCTAGTGGGTCAAGGGATATGGGAATTCTAAGAGGTAGAGTATAGTTCCTAACCCTAACCCTAAAACCTTAATCTTAAATAATGAACATGGTATGGTGATATGGGACACCACCAATGTGAAACTTAAAATTAGGAATAAGAAAGATAAAGGGATGGGTTTAGGTGACCTAGTCTCCCATGCATATATGCATGAGGACCATGACACTTATGTGAGAAGTCTTAAGAAATATATGAACCCAATAGTTGTTTATATATATATATATATATATATATATATATATATATATATATATATATATATATATATATATATATATATATATATATATATATATATATATATATATATATATATATGAAAATAAAATTCTGAATATAACTTGCTCAGACCCCTCATGTTGTCTCTATAAGTTTGGTGATGGTGGTCAAGCCCCTAGAGGGGAAGGCTGATGCAGCACCAAGCCCCTACAGGGGAAGGTGACCCAAGTTCACTGAATGGACAGAAACTATGAGGGGTATTCTATGAATTGAGCAAACATGGGTAGATATTTCATAATGATACAAAGTTATGCTTAATGTAAAAAAAAGATATCCATGAAACCTTTAGGGTTAGTGTACCAACCTGGGGTGGGTCAACCCAAGAGTGGGAATATGACCTAGGAGGGATGCAAAACCTTAGATCTTGGGATCAATTTGTAGTTAGAGAGCCTAACCCCCCCCCTCCTATGAGCCAAGAAGGCACCCTATGCTAGGACTTTCCCTTAAAAGGTAAGTGAATAAATGTATGTAAGTATTGAGATAACCTTAATCCTCGCCTAGAGGGGTGAAGAGTTAAAGATATAAAGATAAAAGCACTTACATTCTTTGAACCCAAGGATGCCATCTCTGTGTAACTATTGGTCAAGCCTAGGATTGGGAAGACCAATAAGACACCAAGCCCAGGAGGGAAGGTCATGAAATAGTCAAGCCCAGGAGGGAAGACCAGTGAGGCACCAAACCCAAGAGGAAAGGTGGCCTAAGTCCACAGTGCAGTTGTTTAGGAATAAGCCCCTGGAGGGGAAGATCATAGAAGGTCAAGCCCAGGAGGGAAGACCGACATGGCACCAATCCCTGGAGGGAAGGTGGCCCGAGCCCAATGTTGGGACTACACTACATAATGTCTACTCAAAAGTGAGAGGTGAAGTCAATCCGGGTTAAAGAATTAAATAAGAGAATAATGTGCTTAAAAGACGTGACATCTCAAAAGAAACCCTTAGGGAGGGTAGAGTCCTAATGCAATCCTAGGGTCAAGTAGGGTGTATTATATGTACATAGGACCAATAGGTTGGGAGTTAATCGTGACCTGGAAGCACATGACCATGTGGTCGGGAGGTAATAGCTAGGTTTACCCAAGGTACATGACTCAAGAGATTAGCTACCTCCATGAGGATCATGTGGCCTAATGGGTGAATGTGAAAGGCACTCTCTTGATGCATAAGGATGAGATAACTCCAAAGGTACCTATACCCCTAGAGACCTCAAGGATTTGGTTAAGACTTATAAAATAAGAGGTGTAAATATAAACAATATAATGAAGTCATGAAAAGTTGAGAGAAGTTGTGCCCTAACATAAGAATAAGAAAAGGGACACTTGACTTCATGGAATAAAAGAATATTATGAAATTAAGAACAAGTAAGTTTAGAGTCATATCGAGCATGATTCAACTTAATATGTGAAATTGAAAGGTAATGTGTGGATGTACCATCTCTGCTCTTAGAATGGAATGAACTTTGTGTTTGGGCTGCAGTCAAATGTTTTATTTCATCTCATTATGAGGGAGGGAGATTGGATAGATACATGTTATGTTTAAAATTGAGATAATGAGGATGAATATCCTCTGTTGAATGTGTAATAACATGAACTAGGGTTAGAGGTGTCACCTCACCCTTATGTAAAATTAATGAATAATAGGTTGGAAACCTAGGTGAAAAGAGAAATCACCAAGTAATAATGAAATCACCAATGAGAATGAAATCATCAAGAGATGATGAGGTGTGAATACTAAAGAAGTGGACATACTTGAATGTAAATTTAGGTACCAAACCTAATAACAAGATGGGATTTGGCATAATAAGAAAAGTTGTTAAGCCATCTAAGTAGGGTGCTAACCCTAAATTTTGAAATAAGATACGTCACCATTCTCCTAGGCTTAGTAGGCCTAGATTTTGAGGACAAAATTCCTTTTAAGAAGGGGTGAATGTTACATCCTTGAAATTTGTAGTTTTCAAGCCTAAATGAATTAGGGAACATATAACAATGAGGTTATTTAAGGGATCTTGGTTGATGATTCCAAACCCTAGAGTTAGATTAAATGATTAATTTAATGTGATAAGGTGCTTTTGGGTATATGCGATCATATGAGGCTAATATAAAATCTAATGGTTATCAAAGCCTCAAGTTTGGTGATTAGGAATGTGACTAAGCTCATGGGGTCTTTGGAAGGCCCAATATATGATCCATGGGCCTTAGAGTCACTTAAAAGCCCAATTGGTTAATTAGGGTTTACATATTACTGAAACATGAATTTGGGTATTGAAGAGATTAATGATTATGATAAATATCCAAAATAGTTTTGGTTGTTAGATAAAACAAATATAAGAGTGTACACGAGAATCCAGGATATACCAAGTTATCTAGTAACCTAGGTAATAAATTAAGTAATTACCTAATGATTTCTTGTAAGACAAGTTTGAGGTAATTATCGAACCCTTTTAGAATGGATATCCAGATCATGAGAAGATAATAACCAAAGGTATGTGAGAAATTAGGATTAAAAGGGGCTTCTATGTGGAGGTTACAATTATTTATTTTAGAAGGGTTTTATCAAAGAAAGACTTGTGAGGATGAGGACAGAGTGTCCTCTTCATCTACAAAAGATAGAATCCCTACAGGAGCAGGAGTCCAACCCCCCCCCTCCTCTCTGTATGTCTCTAGCACACCAATTTTTTTCGGTGTCACCACTATATATAGGCACAACCTCGTAAACCGCCCTGATCGCGGGGGCGGTTTGATTAGATTAGATTGTGTTTGTCCGGTTGATTGGAGTCCTCGTCTTCCACCCCATCTCCCCATATATCCAGCATATGTATAGCATTGAAGGGTATCCGGATAGGGTAGAGCATCAGGCCAAAGCAGGCTAGATGGAACGCAGCGCTAGAGATGAACCGGGAGTCAGGTTCTCTGCTTCACAGCGAGCCAGGCTGGGGAGAAAGCTCCTCGCCGAGTCTCCAAGCAGTGGGTAGGATAATATAAGTATGTCCACGACAAGCCAATGCTTCTCCATCTACTTTAGACATCACAAGGTAACCGTTCTTCCCAGTCATGTGCATGGTTAGTAGTGATCGTAACCCTAGAACTCAAAATGTAGTGTTTCCCCACCCTTAGACCATGTAATCCAAACCATCCTTACGCTCCCCTAAGGTTGGTCTAAGTATGGTGGAGGTCTGGGAAGTTGCACTGACCTACTCCAACGTCCCGAGCCACTGGGCCAGGAAGCCAACCACAGGGTTGGTCCTCCCGCGACGTCGCACAGCCACGATCATGAGTAGGGGGCGACCCGGAGTTATGTGACCAAGATGCCCCATCATGTTAACATAAGGCAAGCGGGTAAAATAGTATTTTCATTCTAATTTTAAGTCACATGCCTCACTGGAGTGGGGCTGAGATTGCCGCAGGCCATTGGTCAAGGTTGGCCCATGTGGCACAAACAGGATGGGATAATAAGTGTTGACTTGTCAGGCTATAATTGGCCAGAGTAAATGTATTCTTGTTAAATTTACAGAAAATTATTGGTAACTCTGATGGGGACATATAATATATGAAAATCGATCAGGAGAACAAGAGGAATCTAAATAAAATAGTTTTAGATTCTGATTATGCTTCCTATTACAAACAAATTACAATATGTATTGTAATATGATTAAAAGAAAGGAAGAGATAGATTTGCTTTAATATGATGCTTAATTGGGTAGATTCATTTATGTTGTGTCAGTAGCAGATCTAGACATGTATAATGAGAAAATCCTTGATAATGATGAATAATTGACATTCCTAAATTAATAATCATGTACAGGCTATTTTAGGGTTTTGAAACCAATGTGAATACCTTGCCATGATCTTAATGCTAGTAATATGATCTAGGTATCACGAATAACCTTATATGCTTGGAATGATGATTAGGGTTTCACCTAATATGCATAACTAGGTTTGGTAATCTTAGAAACCATGATATGGTGGAATTAGGGTTTCTAACCCTAATCCCTAGTCTAAACATGGCATAACCCTAAACCCTAGTTTAGGAGCACATTTAGATCTGATTAATGTAATGTGAATACATGGTGACACATATGTAGTATGTATATATTAGACTGAATGCTTTGTTGCTTTGATGTTTAGATACATTCTTAAAGAACATGTGATATATTCTGCATGGTTTCTGTGATGGCATAAGGTACATGGTTATGCTTATGAATATATGTATCAAATTCTGAGTTTGTCAGGGTTTCTCGATGAGATTGAACTAATGATAAACTGCTTGCTTATTTATTTACTTATGGAAAATTATAAAGTTCCTATGAGTATCATGTTAAGTAAATAATATTTTGAACCCTGGGTTAGACTCATCTTAAGGGTAATGCACACGAGCCCCAAAGGGACAGTGATTACACCTAAGGTAGTAGATCAGATTTGGGTTAGAATATGAAAACAAGTTTATGTTCTTATATGCAAGATAAAGGTGTTTGCTTATATGTGTAGTTGTGATTATTGTTTGAACCCATGCACCAGTATAGAGATATACCGATTGCGTATTTGTTTGTCGACATTTTAGGTATCTGGTATACTTGATTCGTGGACAGGAGGTTACAGATGAACATGTTGAAGACACTAAAGTTATTCTTGAAGGTTTAGATATAATGGTATATCATCATGCATGTACATGTTAATTCTTTCTAAAATTTATGTAACTCCTTAGAGGAGATTTTTATATGTAACTATTTGTTCATTAATGGAAAAAAAAGTTACTATTCTATATTATTTCTTAAATATGATCCTGGAATTTGTGAGTAATGATTCGTGACTTTAAGGTCTTTTAGACACTCAAAAGTGTGGGTCGTTACATTTGGTATCAGAGCCCTGATTCATCAACTAATACTTAATAGTATATAATTTCAAATCATCCTTAGAAATATAAGAGAACATTTAGTAAAGCTTAAAGTATCATTTAGGTTTCTCATCTCACATTTTCGTCTACTTCTCATCTCTTTGCTTGATAAGCCTTGAAAAGAAATTGTTAATTAGAGAAGTCAAATGTGAAAAGATGTAACCTTTTCTATAGGTCCCTCTAGAGAGGGTAGATACTATAAATATACATGTATGGGTAAGCCATTTCTTAGAGGAAGGACTTGGTTTGAGGTATGAAAATTCTAGTGGGTCAAGGGATATGGGAATTCTAAGAGGTAGAGTATAGTCCCTAACCCTAACCCTAAAACATTAATCTTAAATAATGAACATGGTGTGGTGGTATGTACACCACCCATGTGAAACTTGAAATCAGGAATAAGAAAGATAAAGGTATGGGTTTAGGTGACCCAGTCTCCCATGCATGTGTGCATGAGGACCATGACACTTATGTAAGAGGTCTTAAGAAATATATGAACCCAATAGTTATATATATATATATATGAAAATAAAAATCTGAATATAAATTTCTCAAACCCCTCATGTTGTCTCTATAAGTTTGGTGATGGTGTCCAAGCCCCTGGAGGGGAAGGGTGATGTAGCACCAAGCCCCTAGAAGGGATGGTGACCCGAGTTCACTGAATGGACAGAAACTATAAGGGGGTATTCTACGAATTGAGCAAACCTGGGTGGATATGTTATAATGATAAAAAGTTATACTTAATGAAAAAAAGAGATATCTATGAAACCTTTAGGGTTAGTGTGCCAACCTAGGGTGGGTCAACCCAAGAGTGGGAAGATGACCTTGGAGGGAGGCAAAACCTTAGATCTTGGGATCATTTTGTGGCTAGAGAGCCGAACCCCCCTCCTATGAGCCAAGAAGGCACCCTAGGCTAGGACTTTCCCTTAAAAGGTAAGTGAATAAACGTATGTAAGTATTGAGATAACCTTAATCCTCACCTAGAGGGGTGAAGAGTTAAAGATATAAATATAAAAGCACTTACATTCTTTGAACCCAAAGGGTGACATCTCTGCATAACTCCTGGTCAAGCCTAGGATTGGGAAGACCGGTAAGGCACCAAGCCCAGGAGGGAAGGTGGCATGAGTAGACGACCAAGCCCAGGAGGGAAGGTCATGAAATGGTCAAGCCTAGGAGGGAAGACCAGTGAGGCACCAAGCCTGGGATGGAATGTGGCCTAAGTTCACAGTGCAGTTGTTTAGGATCAAGCCCCTGGAGGGGAAGATCACAAAAGGTCAATCCTGGGAGGGAAGACTGACATGGCACCAAGCCCTAGAGTGAAGGTGGCCCGAGCCCAATGTTGGGACTACACTACAAAATGTCTACTAGAAAGTGAGAGGTAAAGGCAATTCAGGTTAAAGAATGAAATAAGAGAATAATGTGCTTAAAAGATGTGACATCTCAAAAGAAACCCTTAGGGAGGGTAGAGTCCTAATGCAATCCTAGGGTCAAGTAGGGTGTATTAGATGTACATACGACCAATATGTTGGGAGTTAATTGTGCCCTAGATGCACATGACCATGTGGTCGGGAGGTAATAGCTAGGTTTACCCAAGGTACATGACTCAAGAGATTAGCTACCTCCATGAGGATCATGTAGCCTAATGGGTGAATGTGAAAGGCACTCTCTTGATTCATAAGAATGAGATCACTCCAAAGGTACCTATACCCCTAGAGATCTCAAGGATTTTTCTAAGACTTATAAAATAAGATGTGTAAATATAAAAGATATAATGAAGTCATGAAAACTTGAGAGAAGTTGTGCCCTAACTTAAGAGTAAGAAAAGGGACACTTGATTTCATGGAATAATATAATACTATAAAATAAAGAACAAGTAAGTTTAGAGTCATATCAAGCATGATTCAACTTAATTTGTGAAATTGAAAGGTAATGTGTGGATGTACCATCTCCGCTCTTAGAATGGAATGAACTTTGTGTTTGGGCTGCAGCCAAATGCTTATTTCATCTCATTATGAGGGAGGGAGATTGGATAGACACACGGTATGCTTAAAATTGAGATAATAAGGATGAATATCCTATGTTGAATGGTAATATCATGAACTAGGTATAGAGGTGTCACCTCACCCTTATTTAAAAATAATGAATAATAGGTTGGAAACCTAGGTGAAAAGAAAAATCACCAAGTAATAATGAAATCACCAATGAGAATGAAATCAACAAGATATGATGAGGTGTGAATACTAAAGAAGTGGATATACTTGAATGTAAATTCAGGTGCCAATTAATAATAAGATGGGATTTGGCATAAAAAGTAAAGTTGTTATGCCATCTTAGTAGGTTACTAACCCTAAGTTTTGAAAATAAGATAAGTCACCATTCACCTAAGCTTGATAGGCCTGAATTTTGAGGACAAAATTCCCTTTAAGAAGGGGTGAATGTTACATCCTTGAAATTCTTAGTTTTCAAGCCTAAATGAATTAGGGAACATATAACAATGAGGTGATTTGAGGGATCTTGGTTGATGATTCCAAACCCTAGAGTTAGATTAAATGATTAATTTAATGTGATAAGGTGCTTTTGAGCATATGTGATCATATGAGGCTAATATAAGATGCAATGGTTATCAAAGCCTCAAGTTTGGTGATCAGGAATTCAAATAAGCTCATGGGGTCTTTCGAAGGTCCAAGATATAATCCATGTGCCTTAGAGTCACTTAAAAGCCCAATTGGTTAATTAGGGTTTACATATGGGTCCCTGGAACATGAATTTGGGTATTGAGGAGATTCTGGATTATGATAAATATCCAAGATACTTTTGGTTGTTAGATAATACAAATATAAGAGTATACATGAAAATCCAGGATATACCAAGTTATCTAGTAACCTAGGTAATTAATTAAGTAATTACCTAATTATTTCTTGTAAGACAAATTTGAGGGTGTGAGAAATTAAGATTAAAAGGGGCTTCTGTGTGGAGGTTACAATTATTTCTTTTAGAAGGGGTTTTATCAAAGAAAGACTTATTAGGATGAGGACAGAGTGTCTCCTTCATCTACACAAGCTAGACGCCCTACAGGAGTAGGAGTCTGACCCCACCCCTCTCCGTATGTCTCTAGAACACCGGACTCTGTCTGTGGAACCACTATATATAGGCGCAACCTCCTAAACTCTTAGCCCTGATCGCGGGGGTGGGTTGATCTGATTAGGTTGTGTTTGTCTGGTTGATTGGGGTCCTCCTCTTCCACCACATCTCCCCATATCTCCAGCATATGTATAGCATCGAAGGGTCTCCATCCAGGGTAGAGCATCAGGCCGAAGTAGGCTAGATGGAGCGTAGAGCCAGAGATGAACCAAGAGTCGGGTTCTCTGCTTCATGGCGAGCCAGGCCGGGGAGAAAGCTCCTCATCGAGTCTCCAAGCAGAGGGTAGGAGAATGTGAGTCTGTCCACGCCAAGCCAATTCTTATCCATCTATTTTAGACATTGCAACGTAATCTTTCTTCCTAGTTATGTGCATGGGTAGCAGTGATCGTAACCCTAGAACTCGAACTGTAGTGTTTTCCCACCCTTAGACCCTGCAATCCAGACCATCCTTACGCTCCCCTAAGGTTGTCCTGAGTTCGGTGAAGGTCTGGGAAGCTGCTCTGAACTGCTCTAGGTTCCTGAGTTGCTGGTCCAGGAAGCCAACCATAGGGTTGGTCCTCCCGCGATGTTGTACAACCGCTATCGTGAGGTGGGGGTGACCTGGAGTTATTTGACCAAGATGCCCCAGCCTGTTAACGTTAGGCATGGGGGGTACAATAGTCTTTTCATTCTAATTTTGAGTCACACGACTCACTTGAGCAGGGTCAAGATGGATGCAGGCCATTGGCCAAGGTTGGCCCACATGGCACAAATAAGATGGGATAATAATTGTTGACTTGTCATGCTACGATTGGACAGAATAAATGTATTCTTGTTAAATCTACAAAAAATTATTGGTAACTCTGATGGGGACATATAATATATGAAAATTGATCACGAGAATGAGAGAAATCTAAATAAAATAGTTTTAGAGTCTAACTATGCTTCATGTCCCAAAAAATATACAATATGTGTTGTAATATGATTAAAAAAAGGAAGATATAGATTTGCTTTAATATGATTCTTACTTGGGTAGATTCATTTATGTTGTGTCAATACCTGATCTAGACATGTATGATGAGGAAATCCTTGATAATGATGAATAATTTACGTTCCTAGATTAATAATCATTTACAAGTTGTTTTAGGGTTTTGAAACCAATGTGAATACCTTGCCATGATATTAATGCTAGTAATATGATCCAGGTATCACGAATAACCTAATATGCTTAGAATGGTGATTAAGGTTTCACCTAATATGTATAACTAGGTTTGGTAATATTAGAAACCATTATATGGTTGAATTTAGGGTTTGTAACCCTAATCCCTAGTCTAAGCATGAAATAACCCTAAACCCTAGTTTAGGAGTGCATTTAGATCTGATTAATGTAATGTAAATACATGGTGACACATATAGTATGTATATTTCAGATTGAATGCTTTGTTGCTTGGATGTTTGGATACACTCTTAAAGTACATGTGATATATTCTGCATGGTTTGTGATGGCATAAGGTGTGTGGTTACGCTTATGAATATATGTATCAAATTCTAAGTTTGCTGAGGTTTCTCAATGAGATTGAACGAATGATAAACTTCTAGTTTGTTTATTTATACTTTTGGAAAATTATAAAGTTCATGTGAGTATCATGTAAAGTAAATAACAATGTTTTGAACCCTGGGTTAGACTAGTCTTAAGGGTAATGCACATGAGCCCCGGGGGGATAGTGATTACACCTAAGGTAGTAGATCAGATTTGGGTTAGAATATGAAAACAAGTTTATGTTCTTATATGCAAGATAAAGGTGTTTTCTTATATGTGTAGTTGTGATTATTGTTTGAACCCATGCACCAGTATAGAGATATACTGATTTCATATTTGTTTGTCGACATTTTAGGTATCAAGTATACTTGATTTGTGGATATGAGGTTATAGATAAAAATGTTGAAGTCACTAAAGTTATTCATGAAGGTTTATATATAATGGTATATCATCATACATGTACATGTTAACTCTTTCTAAAAGTTATGTAACTCCTTAGAGGATCTTTTTATGCAAACATGTAACTATTTGTTCATTTATGGAAATTGTTTACTATTCTGTATCATTTCTTGAATCTGATCCTAGAATTTATGAGTAATGAATCGTGACTTTAAGGTCTTTTAGACACTCAAAAGTGTGGGTCGTTACATAGTGTTAGTATGGCATTTTCTAGAAGATCATCACATGTACTGTCTTTGTTCAAGTATGGCAGAATACACATTGTAGGCAAGCAACATTGATAGGGAGACTTTGCAAGCCCATGTGTGCTTCGATGGAAAATTAAGCCCCTCCTCAATTAGGTGCCAGCCCGGATGACTCAAGGGATTGTAAATGCAATGTGCAACAGGAGGTTTCAAACCCAGGTCCCCTGGGGAGGATAACCCGGACCGAACAATCTGTCAAACCGAACCATCTACGCTACACTGGCCGGGTTAGCGCAAGCGAACTTGAAACATAAACATGTGAATAGATTTGTCTCACAGAAACACATTACAATATTGTTGAAATATTTACTTGTTGCCAACGAAATGGGAGGAACAAATATGAACTTGGTCTAGTTACCATCAATGAACGAAAAAGGAACACTTTTACCTCTCGATGTTTCATGTTTTTAGAGTGAATTTTAGAAGTAGTATCCTGGAAGGTCCCCTTGTTGATCGTGTTTGGTGTCTTGTTCAAGTTCTAAAACTTTAGTAGAATAACATACCCAGATTTGGTGGACCATTCATCGACGAGATGCAATGGATAGTAGTAATAATAGTGTTCGCTCGTCCAGAGAAGAGAAGACACATATTAAACTGGTTTCAAAAGCGTAAGATATTGGGCAGTTTCTATCTTCTTTTGGATTCTTTAAGGGATGGAATTCGGTTATAGTACACCCAACGGAGAGAGGACCAAACCCTTATATAATATTCCTTGTTGTATATTCATCCATCATGAAGAGACACGGTGGTTATAGGAAACCCAATGGATGCATTCCTTCAGGAATATTATTAAATAAACAATAAAAGAGTAAGAGCAACACATGGGCCATACCGAATGGGTGTTAATATTTTCCCACTTTGCCCAAAAAACTTTTTGATGCTCGACTTATGAATAAATTGACCTCAAATCTATTCTTTGGTCCAACTTGATGTCAAAACTGACATTCTGTTATAACTAGTATTGTAACAAAAATAATGATTCAAATATGTGATCACATGATAAATATTACATTGTCACATCACATTAACCATTACACATCAAATGACTTTCTCAGACCCATATTATTTACATGAAATGTATACAACCTTAGAGCTAGCCCTTTTGTAAGACGGTATGATATCATATATTGTGTACCAATGTGATCAATCATTATCATCTTGTTGTCAACTCGCTCATTAACAACATAGATCTTTATGTCTATATGTTTGTATGTAGTGGTGCATTTATCATTATTAGCAAAAGTGACTGCAGCTTCATTGTCACAGTAGATCTATATTGGCTTATGAATTGAATCAACAACTTTAAGATCTTGTATCATATTCTTAAGCCAAATTTCTCATGATGATGTTTCATGGCAAGCTATAAGCTCAGCTTCCATGGTGGATGAAGTCGTAGTCTTTTGTTTAACACTCCTCCATGACATTGAACCGCCGGCTAGTAGGAAGATATAGCTTTTTGTAGACTTCCTACTATCTAAACAACCAGCAAAATCTACATCTGAATATCCTGTAACCTAAAGGTGGTTTGTCCTTCTATATGTAAGCATGTAATCTCTTGTCCCTTATAGGTAGCGCATCACCTTCTTCACGGCTCTCCAATGGTCAATGCATGGGTTACTTTGGTGACGACCAAGCATTCCAGTGGAAAAAACAATGTCCGATCGAGTGCATATCTGGAGATATTGTAGGCTCCCAACTGCAGATGCATATGGTATTTTCCTCATTTCGTTCCTTTAAACACTGCTTGGAGTTAAACTTATCTCCTTTAACTATAGGTGTAGGTCCAGGTGAACAATTTTTCATTCCATACTTCTCTAAAACTTGAGATATATAAGTCTTTTGAGATATTCCAAGTATGCCTTTAGCTCGGTCTCTATGAATCTCTATACCAAGTACATACATGGCTTCACCCATATCTTTCATCTCAAAATTAGAAGAAAGAAACTCTTTAGTTTCATGTAATATGCTCAAGTTATTACTTACTAGTAGAATGTCATCTACATAAAGAATCAATATTATAAACTTATTCCCACTGACCATGAGATATGTACACTGATCACCAATATTAGGTTTAAACCCAAAAGTTGATATGATGGTGTTAAACTTTATATACCATTGTCAGGATGCTTGTTTAAGTCCATAAATTGATTTCTTCAGTTTGCAAACTGATGTGCACAAATCATATCATCTTTTGGATCATGTTTGGTTGCATATCCATGTTGTTTTGACTCAATTATCACTCTCATTCATGCTAGATTCTATATTTTTAGCTATTCTTACTTGTCTCATTGTTTATATTGTAGGTACTAAATTTTGCAATAAAATGATGAGAAATATATCATATTATATCTTATTGGATCACTCCTCAAGTATCTACATGTTTTGGGGTTCGAAAATATGCAAATACCACTTTTTACGGCATGTAAATCGGACCTACACACTGAAAGTTATGAGCAGAATACACAACAGCCCAGAACAGCCAGGTGCACGCCGTGTCTCAAAAATGCACGTCATGCAGCTGGGAGCGTTGAGTAGACTGAAAGTTTCTGGAAAGTTGTACAGCGTGCACGCAATTACACGGCGTGTACCTGGGAGCTGAAAGTTTATGGAAAGTTGCACGGCGTGCATTTCTTCAGCGCACGTCGTGTACCTGGGAGCTAAAAGTTTTTGGAAAGTTGCACGGCGTGTATTTCTTCAGTGCACGCCGTGCACAGTGCATTCTGGAGCAAACTGAAAGTTTTTCGAAAGTTACACGGTGTGCACCTGGCAGTTTTAAAATTTTGAAAAATACGAGTTTTTGTTTAAAACGAAAGGGGAGCTTAAGGGGCAGTTATGTGGGGTCATTTTGGAAGGTTTTTCTCGTCCCAAGCTAGAGGAAAACAGAGGAGGGCGATTTTAGGAGAGATCTAAGGTGGTTTCTTGCAAAAAAGAAACCATTTCTTCTTCTCTTCTTCTCCATTGTCTTCTCTAAGGTGCAGCCAAGCTTCCCCAACTTCATGCAGCTTCATGGGAAAGGAGCTAGTCCATTTTGGAGCAGTTTTAGGAGTGGAATTTCATCCTCAAGTCGGAATTTTACCTTTCTTGGGTTACACCTTGGGATTACTTATCTTTTCCTTCTCTGAATCATGTTGAATTCTAAAAATTCTACACATTCTCTACTATACACTATCATGGATGATTAGTTCCTTTTTCTTAGGCATGGGAGAGTTGCTCCCATGTCATAGCTTGTATGAACATATGAATTTCATACTAAATGATAGCTTCTTGTATGTTCCAAGAGTTGTTTCAGATCTGAAATGCTTGTTTGTGTGATTGGCCATCATACTTGCATGTTTTATGCTTTCTTTCATAATCTGAGAAGATGTGTTTGAGAGTATGGAGTTACTCTTTTGGCAACTTGTCCTTGACTGCGAGAGTGGTTGGGATTGTGTTGAGGAGAAAGGTTTGTGATTTGAAATGAAATACATACACGAGAGTGATGTATGGAGTTAAAATCGTCATCACTTCACCGGGAGGTGAGTGATGACTACAAACCTCCTTTGCAAGTTAATTAACATGTTTAAACTCATATTTTAATATAAGCTATGATGTGATAGTGAAATCCTAAGTCTAGGAACCTTCCCAATCTGAATCTTAATCTTTCTTAAGTGATAATTTACTACTTTGTTTTAAATCTGTAATTTAGTTGTTCTAATCCAATCATCTTGTGTACAATGATCTAGATTATTGAAAATCATAACTCTTGCGCCTAACTAACCAATGCTCCTTGTGTTCGACCTCGACTACAGCTACTCTCGTATACTTGCGGGATATAGCTAGTTGAGTAAAAGATCATTCTTATGATTGAAACTCGTTAGTGTAAATAACCAACAAGTTTTTGGTGCCATTGTCGGGGAGCATCAGTATTCCTGTTAGAGTAAGAGTTTTTGATAAGTAAATGAGACTAGATCACAACCTTCATATCCACCATCATAACCATAAATCATAATTCATCATGATCATCATACTTTTTTGTATCTTCCATGTTTGTTTTTGTATCTCACTCGCCTTATTTATTTGCAAGAGCATATGGGGTGTTCATAAAAAGATCCTTGAACTGTGCATATCTCTACATTCATAAAATGAACACATCATTTGCAACCCTCATGGAGCAAGAAGGAGTGAATCCCAAACATGTATGGAGGAATTACAACCCACACAACCATCATCCATGTCACCATCATATGCCCCACCCTCATCCACACATCCTTCATCGACACCACCATCAATCACACCTAATTCACCGCCATCATATATACCACCAACACCCATGCCACATTCTTCCACACTCTCATATTCACCACCTTCATCCATACCACATACACCACCACCATGTATGCCACATCCACCTAATCATTCGGATCCACATGAAGAACTAATCAAGGAGGATGACCTTCCTCTTAAGGGCTACTTTGGTACAGCTACAATGCACATGAGTGGGCCTATTAATATTTCAAAATTTGAGGCAAAGGATTTTTCTATCAGCCAATCCATCATACAATTGCTACAGTTGAACGCATTTGGAGGGACAATAATGGAGGATCCAAACCTCCACATTGCTGAATTTCTACAGTTGTTAAGCACTATAAAGATATATGGCATTCCTACTGATGGGATACGCCTAATTTCTTTTTCCATTCTCTCTTAAAGATAGAGCCAAGGCATGTCTTTATACTTTTCCAAAGAAGTCAATCGGCACTTGGAAGGAGCTTCTAAAGGTCTTTTTGGCAAGATATTTTCCACCTAGCAAAACTTTGCAACTGAGGGTTCAACTCATCAGTTATTCTTAAAGATTTGGAGAGACCTTGTAAGATACATGGGAGAGGTTCAAAGATCTTCAACATCTTTATCCACATCACGGTCTAAGCAATTGGCTTCTATTGCAATCTTTCTATAATGGTTTGTGCTACAATACAAGGATGTCCATTGATGCAGCTGAATATGGAGCACTAATGAATAAATATTATGGAGAAGCCTATGCTATTATTGAAGATATGGCAGCAAATCATTTCCAATGGAGTCCAGCTACAAGCTACCATCCATCTTTTTCACATACTACTTCCAAAATGCAAGTGGAAGATCACACGGTTGATGCTATAGACTTGATTGCAGAAAGGCTAGACACTTTGTCACAAAGGTTTGAGAATCTAAGCACACAACTAATTCAAATAGCCAACAATATTTTTGATGCATGTGGGTTGCTTGGACACTCATCTTCTACATGTTATGCTTCTTCTATTTATTCTCCAATGGGCTACACTCCACCGGGCTTCTACAGCAATGCAAACCCAGATTTCATTCAGCCACAACAACCACAAGTAACTTCTAGATTAGATTCCATGCTTGCAACATTTATTTCAGCTCAAATGCAGCAAAATGAGGAGTTCCATCAACAAATACAATCAATGAAGGGTGTCATTTGCCAACTCTCTTGTAAGGTGGATGATATTGCCACTCATGCACACGTCTTAGAGAAACAAATTGCCCAGCAAGTTCTTTCTAGCAAAGAAGCATTTCCACCTTTCTTGCCTAGTCCAACGGAGATGAATACTACATATTTCAGGTCGGTGACATTGAAGAATGTTGTTGTCATAGAAGTATATCCTTCAAGGTATGATGATGTTGATATCTATGAGGATTATGAAGCTACAAATCAATAAGAGAAATCTACAACACATGATCTACTTTTAGATTCTTTAAGCAAGCCACATGTCCTTCCTCCTCACACTCTAGATGACACATTGCTTTATAATGAGAACACTCTTCTCAGCTCATATTTTAATGATGCTTCAAAGGGAATGAAAAGACAAATCGTATTGGTATACAAAAGACTATTCTTGCTGCAGCAAATAGGTGTTTTTGCTTGCCCCAAATCAAGGACATATTTGTAAGGAGGCATCAATCTTTAACACAACAATTTCCAGCTGCAAATTAGAGCACCGGTCCTCCATGGACTTTGATGTTTCCACCATGATGAGGTACCCGGTTGCAACCTTACTAGTTTTATTTATGCAGTGAGGACACTGTAGATTTCAAGCTTAGGGGGGAGCAACCGGATGGTAACCTAGTTCTTTTAGCTTTTCCCTTTCATGTTATTTTCTTCTTGTCATTTGCTTTTGTTTTGTGTTCACATTTCAGTTGTTGTTTTCAATTCTGCTCTTCTTGTGGAAAATCTAGCATGATATGAGGTTTATCTTTTATATGTGGATAGAACTCATATGCTTAACTGATTGTCCTCTTTTGATGAGAAATATCATTTGGAGAAATTGTAGAAGGCATGCATTAATCAGATGAAACCTTTTGGCCATCAACATGTGCTTAACTCTGGTTTATGCTTCTAGTTTGAACATTCATCTTTCACATCCTTGATTGCTTAAAACATGTAATGGTTTCAATTTTTGTGAGTAAATCAGCTTTACAACATCATTTAGAATATGGGATGCCCTTGCCAAGCTCTTAGTGCATTTTCAACCACTCTTTCAATGAAAATTTTTCAAAACAAATGAATGAAATCTAGCTAATGTTGCAATTTAGTTGACTCTCCTATGTTTTGGAAACATTTTAAAATTTCTTTTGTCTTATCTCATCTTTATACCCCATAAAAGATGGCTAAACCTCCCACATATCCTGCTAGCCTAGTGTAAGTCTGATCTGACCACGATGGTTAGGTGGTATGTGTGGAGACCGTCTCGCGAAAACATGATTAACTAATGCGGAAGCAAATTATTTGCAGCGGATTACTGAAAATCACTGAAAATTAAAACTTTTTTCAAAGAGATCCATTCACAGGAAAACTCTTCAACCAAGAACCAAAGTATTTCAAATTCATCCTGGTTTACAAGTACACAACCTGTACCATTCCTTCTCAAAGATTACAACATCAACTGTCTTATAAATATTATATATAGACAGTATATGAATCTTGAGGCATCAAGCCAAAACCTCAGATTGATTCATAAGACACTGACTAAAAACTCTGAAGACCTGAGAGTACAGAGACGACACATAGGACTACTATTTGTATGACTAGAGAGATAATATCTCCACCTGAGATCTTATTGTTGTCCCTGCTGTTACTATTGTTGTTGTTGTTTCCTTGTTCTAGGATTTCTGCTTTGCCTCCCATGCATACCTAAAAATATTTCCAATGGGGGTGAGACAATTGAAAATTGCCCCAGCGAGAGATATAACTCTCTGCCCAAAACATTGTTATTGCAGTTTATTAAATTAAAACTGAGCAGGGGTTACTTTTACATTATCAGGCATAATTATTCATCATAGAACAGATTAAGATAATCTCCATTCTCAAGGAGGTCATTGCATCTACCCATGGTAGATAAGTAATTCATCTGTCTACCTTGCAGAGAATATAAAGAAACATAATTAACATTTATCTACTAAGGAATGCACAAAGAAAATGCAACATCAGCCAATGAATCTCCGTATTCAATCCTTAAGCAAACATGTTATACGGCTGATTACATTTTACAATCACACTTATGCCCTGAGGAGGTGAGTCGTACCGCTCAAATCCAGCCTTCGGTTGCGAAACCCAAAGCCGGTGCCATACAAGGTCCATGGAAGAGCTGGACTCAATGACCTCCCACGTCTCGATCAGTGCGAGACCACAAGCAGGACCACAGTCTCTTGCTTAAGTGACCTCAGTCACAGGGTTAGCTCATGTAGGCTACCATTTCTCTAGCCCGCCTTGGTACAGGTCTCGACGCTAGTATATCTGAGCCACGGGCCATTTCACCGTGTTCCCTGAGCCATGAACGCATTCATGCTCTTTCACACTGAGCCATGGGCCTGTTCACCATGCTCTCATACACATCTTGAGTCTACAACCGAAGTTGCACTCTAATCCTCCTATTTTTGACTAGGAGAAACCCCGCATATTCAACAATATACGCTCCGGATTAACCTGCAGAAAAACCCATTTCACCATCACCAGCTACTGACGATGATGGATCTATGGCCAGGGCACTACATGATGAAATTCCACTTGATTAATTAAGTGCATTACCATATCTTTTAGCATCATCCATGTTTCAAACAAGAATTATTATAACAGATGATACAAAGAAAGATACAATACATCTATCACATACTTTTCAAATCTTTAAAACACATGATACTTGGGATCTCAGTCCTTTATCACATTACTGGGAATTCTCATCCCTTCACATTATCATCATCATGATTACTGGATCTGGGTAGTTAAACCCTTAGATCATAACGTTGTTATCTCTGTAATAGATAACCATTACCTCTAGGTCCTCAGACCAAGGTATTCATTTTACTTGTGTGCAAGTATTCACATGGCTCACCAAGCCATTACACATCTTGTCACCTCTCACTAATCAACAACTTATTCACATGGCTCACAAGGCCATTACACATCTTGTCACCTCTCACTAGGCAACAACTAATTCACATGGCTTACAAGGTCATTGATCATTATACTTGTTATACAAGTATTTAACATGCCTTACAAGGCTTATGCAATAAAAGAAATACAACCTTCCCATCGTTAGGGTTAAGGTTTTCCATTATTAACCATTTAGGTTTTCAAGGTCATATTATCAATGATCAAACCCTAATTCATTGCTCCACACATCTAGGAGAAAAGACTGATATCATAAGTATTCAATCATACTTATTTATTCTCATCATTTTTTATTAAATGAATCATCAATTCAAGGTATGAGTTCATTTCTCATCCTCATCATGGTATGATTACATCATACACATCATTTGGGCTTAACCCCATTCTCAAGGTACATTAATTAACACTCATTAAGGTGCAACAACTCATTACATTTCATTGTAATAGTTGCATAACACACTTCATATGTTTCTTACCCAATTATATTGGATTTGGAGTACATCAAGGCATATAAACCCTAAAGTGTTGAATGTGATAGCTATCATATTTTGATGTATCACTTTCTCATCACTTCAGACTCTCTTGAATTAGCCATCTTATCTTGTATTACGGTATTTCCCTTCTTAATACATTCCATCACTAATCACTTACCTATAGCATATAATGCATAGGCCACACATTAGAGTTGTCCAACTATCTTTAATGATATGGACTTGTCTAATGGTAAAGACATTGCTTACAGTTAGGTTGCATATATTCAACCACATGAAATGTTTCACCTTTATAAGGCCATTCCTTCTATCTCATCATTAGGGTTTCTTTATACCCTTACTTAATATTACAATTATGATTCATCGTTATATTATCCAAGATCAGGGCTTTATGTATTATGACTCCTCATTAGAGTCTCACATGCCTTCACCCTTCTTAGGGCCTCTTATCACAACATAACATTAGTATGTCATGTGGTGTTAATACTTAGTTAAGGTTTCTCATGGAATCACCCTCAACTAGGGTTTCCACCATAGTTTCCCTTCTTTTTGGGTCTATTATTCATCTCTATTAGGATTTCATTCAATTATCCATAATTGAAGATTCACTATTCATCCCAATTAGGGATTTACATCTCTTTTCCCTAAATTAGAGTTTCACTTATGATTACCCTAGATTAGGGCTACATCCTTACCCAGGATTAGGGTTTCATTTAGAATTGCCCTCAATTAGGGTTAGAATTCAATAACCCTGTCAATTAGGGTTTATGTTCATGATTAGGGTTTCATGATCTCTTTACTTAAAGATCATACCCTTAATCACCACATGAATCATATTCATGTTATGAATTCATGCTAACATCATCTCAACTTGATAAGGTCATATCATCCCTTCAATCAAGTACATATAACTATGAATGACATAGTGTACCAAGTCATTGATCCTATAAGCAATTAGGGTTCATCCCTTAATTGGCACTAATCACTTAGGTACTAATAAGGTTTCAATCTTTGTACCTTCATTGATTATCATTACTCATCATCATTGGATCAATGAGTCATTCATCATCTCTTCTCAAGAGATTCAATCACCTTGGACCTCCATTACATAAGGTATCCAATTGAATTGATCAATTGAATCTACAATCAACTTTGACTACTTGACCCCCAAACGGTTTGAAACCATTTGGTAAAGGTGGTGCTTGAGTCCGTTTGCCCAAGTAGGTGAAGACCGTTTGGCCAAGTAGGTGAAGACCGTTTGGACAAGTAGGTGAAGACCGTTTGGCCAAGTAGGTGAAGACCGTTTGCCCATCACATCATCAAAATCCAAGTCAACCAATTAGGGTTTGGATCATTGGATTGATCAACAAATCAGCAATTGATTACACTTTAACTTAGTATCATTGGATCATCAATTGCTTAACCATACTCACCCCTAGACCTCCAAACGGTCTTGAGTGACCTCCAAACGGTCTTGAGACCGTTTGGATGAGCTCCAAACGGTCTTGAGACCGTTTGGCTCATCCAACCCTTGGATTCTAGTGAAAAATCATTAGGGTTTGAGCTATTGAGTTGATCATCAAATCAGCACTTAATTGCAAAGTGATTTGGTACCTTTAGACCTTCAATTGGTCAACCATGATTAACCCTAGACCTAAAAACGGTCTTGGGTGATCCCCAAACGGTCTTGAGACCGTTTGGGTGATTCCCAAACGGTTTTGAAACCGTTTGGGTCAATCAACCCAAAACATCAACTCATTCCAATGCAAAATCAGCACTTAGTCGATTAGGGTTAACACCATATCTTTTGTCCTTCAAACACTTAACCATATCCAACCCTAGACCTCGAAACAGTCTTGGGTGACCCCCAAACGGTTTTGAAACCGTTTGGGTTAAATAACCCAAAAAGTCAAATCAATCAAGTTAAAAATTAGCACTTAATCCAATTAGGGGTTGCCTAATTTATTAGCCTTCAACTCATGATTCCTTTAGAATTAATCCATAAAATTTGATGAGTTTTTAACCAAAATAATTATAACAGGAATATCAAACGGTCCACCCTTGGTCAACCCTCTCAAACAGTTTTGAAACCGTTTGCCCAAAAACTCAAATTAATCCAGCTGAAAAATCAGCACTTAATCCAATTAGGTTTGCCTAATTGATTAGCCTTCAACTCACGATTCCTTGGGAGTTAACCCATCAAATTTGTTGAGTCATTAACCAACATAATTATAAATAGTAATCTCAAACGGTAAACCTTTGTTAAACTCACTCAAACGGTTTTGAAACCATTTGCTCCCAAATGGTTTCAAACGGTTTGCTCTCAAACGGTTTGGTGAAACAGCATGAGCAATTGACTCAAAACTGTATGAACCATGATTTCTTTGGAAAAAAGTATCCAAGATGTTGTCATCATCATCTGCCTTCGTCCCTGAAGTTCTAACAACTTCTGATTTCATGAAATAACCATTTTCAACCAGCAATTAAACAAGATAATGAAGGAATCATTGAAATTGCAAGATTAATGGTTGAATAACAATGAAAAAGGGTTCAAGTTATAAAACCCGCCTCCAATTGAGCTCCAAAGCTCCACGGTCACGGAAACAATGGTGGATGCAACTCCTTTCACCATTCCAAGTCTCTTCCTCAAGGTTTGAGTGAAAAGGAATGGTTAGAATTGAAGAGGAGATCGAATTAGGAAGAAATCCATAATTTATTTTCGATTTCCACCATGGAATCAAGGTGAAATGGATCAAGAACCTTACCAACAGGTTGGGGGTCGTCCTCCTGATCCTCCCAAGCTCCCTTGGTCGTTTCCCAAGCAAGTATAAGAAGTGGGGTTGAAAAAGCCTTCCATTTGGCTTGTAAAGGGTCTTTTTATAAGAAATTCAAGGAGAGAGAAAGTGACTTATAAAAATTCATTTAATCCCAAAAATGTGGCCGCCTCTTCCCCCTTATCTTCATTAGGGACGAGGCTATCTTGTTTGCCTTTTATCCCTCTAAATTATCCATGATTTAAAGAAAAGAAAATCAAGCACCTTAAATCATATTATATTAATATCCATATGTGAGTCGATATTTCTTTTTCTTATAAAATTGTGTGTGAGTTATCCAGTCCCTTGGATATTATCGTGGCCCTTGCAAAGCTCAAGGACGTCACACATAAATCTAAATCCAACCATTTTAATTTTGGTTGAATTCCCTTTAATTAATACATTTATTGTTGCCCTAAATCGAATTAGGGTTTCAATTAGGATTAAATCTTGATTATTTTAATATCAAGATTCTCTCTCCTCCAACTTAATTCACATGAGGCGCCCCTCTCATTTTCTTTTCTTTACATGATTCCAAGAAGCATTCAGGACCTTATTGAAGTGGTAATTTTCATATTGAACCCTAGGTTTTGGGTAAATTGCACTTTACACCAAAACTTGGTTTTAATGCACAAACATTGCTTTATCAGCTCTTTCTTGGTATTCAGGCTTCCATAAGCCACACCTCAGAATCATATTTACTCTCATGATGCTTCAACACATGAGGAACATATTATCATGCACAATTTGCACTTAAACCCCTCAACTTGGGTATTTTGCACATTAGTCCAAAACAAACAAAACATTGATTTCAACAAAGTTCAAAAAGGACTAGAATTGCAATATAAGTTCCTCTTGAGCCCTAATTACCTTTCACAAGATGTGATTAAGCATTTAATCATCTTTCTTAATCAAAACACCTAGGGTTAAAGTATAACCCAAGTCAGGGGTGTTACAAATTATAAACCCCTAACAAGGATTCTGTCCCCGAAATCCCAGATAAAGGAAGACAGATGTATTTCATTCATCATGCTATCTAGTTTTCAAAAACATCTCCTTATTATGGAGGCACCATAAAACTTTGATCAGCACAAAGTGTTTCCATACAATATTCTCATAGAATCAACACACAAGGCACATGCTCCATTGTTCCTCATCATTGACTATAAAGTCAACTTTGTGTCAAACAACACTTCTCTTGTTCAGAGAAACATCATACATTCTTTATTAATATCATGTTTATGCAGAGCATAAACCCCTAACATATGATTTTCATATTGTTTTATACATCCAGACTAATTTCACAGTTGACCACCCCAGGTAGCCAACCTAACCCATCTGATAACTCTCAGATACCAGAATCTTTCACCTTGGTATCTATCACATGTGTTGGAAACACATCATATATATCTCTTCCTTTCACCTTGGAACATTAATTGTTTCATATGTTCTCATCTTGGGACCAAAGTCCAAGATAACTGATACTTCTCTAAGTATCCATCACATGAACACCTTTATCTTATGCACATCAAGTGTCCTAAGTCCCACTTGATTGCCATGTCCCTGAAAGGAAAGAAAACAAGGATTCATATTCCTCTTATTAATTAATGTATTTTCAACTATTCTTGAACCATTTACTCTTTATCTCATCCTAGGTTCCTTGCCTTTAGCATTGGAATTTGTAAGGATGATTGTATTTCATTATCCCTTTCTTTATTATTATCTAGCATGTTTATTATTATCTCATGATCTCATCACATCTCCCATTTCCTCATTATGGGAAAGATCTGTATTATGCGGGCAGCATAATTGAACAGGGTTCATCTCCCTTATTCTTATTCTTATCTTATGAGGTGTACATTTTTAGTTCATCATACAACATGCTCATATGATATTATCTCAGACTTATATGGGATATGACACATTTATTCATTCCAGATTTCTGATTTCATGATACTCATTAGATTGTCTCAGAATGACTACTTGATCAGAGCAATCAAAAAGACAACAATCTAAGAGTTTCCATACCCACTTTATCATCAATAGATGTATACCTAGCCAGGGTATATAAATATTAAGATTAAGTGGTATGCACTTTGTATACTATCATATTCCTCCTTTACATATTATCACAAGCATAAGACTTATCATCCCTGAATTTTATTCAGGCATCTCTTCTATACCTCATCATTTCTCAAGGAGGTAAGAAAAACATAAAACATTTGTAATGTTTTACTATGCAAAACATAAGTCCTCATAGGACTAATCAAGGAAAGTTCAATCATTTCCTTTCTCAGTTAATCCAGGAATTCATAAATTAACATATTTGCATGACATTATTCTGTCTAACTTGTCATAATACATGAATTATTCACTGCCTCAGGCTAACTCTGCCTCAAAGGTTGATTCAGCAGGCTATGGCTGAGCACAGACTCAATTTAAGTCCAGAAATTCATCATTTCCTTTTGCTTCAACCTGCTGATGCTAATTACAAATCATGTTGATATCTATAACATCATCATTGGGAATGGTAATCTAGGTTACACTGCCAAAACTTGATCCACTATATACATTATTGTTGCCCTAAGTTCTCCAACAGTAATACTTAAAGAAGGATTTTCTTATTATCGTTGGATCATCTAGGGGATTATCAGGCAATTGTCTCTCTCTTTCTTGTTCCCATGCAACTCTTCTTGGTGCAACATTGCTGCTCTCAACAGCAATCTCCTCATGTGACCCAGTCATCCTTAAGTTCTTCTTCTCTTATACGAGCAGAAGACACTATCAAATACATGGGATGACACCAGAACAGACTCTACTACCTTAGGCCTATGTCTCTGTAGACTCAACGAACCTAGAGCTCTGATACCACTAATTGTGGCGACCGTATCACGAAAACATGATTAACTAATGCGGAAGCGAATTATTTACAGCGGATTACTAAAAATCACTGAAAATTAAAACTTTTTCAAAGAGATCCATTCATAGGAAAAACTCTTTAACCAAGAACCAAAGTATTTCAAATTCATCATGGTTCACAAGTACACAACCTGTACCATTCCTTCTCAAAGATTACAACATCAACTGTATTATAAACATTATATACAGACAGTATATGAATCTTGAGGCATCAAGACAAAACCTCAGATTGATTCATAAGACACTGACTAAAAACTCTGAGGATCTGAGAGTACAGAGACGACACATAGGACTACTATCTGTATGACTAGACAGACAATATCTCCACCTGAGCTCTTATTGTTGTCCCTGTAGTTACTATTGTTGTTGATGTTTCCTTATTCTAGGATTTCTGCTTTGCCTCCCATGCATACCTAAAAATGTTTCCCCACGGGGGTGACACAATTGAAAATTGCCCCAGCGAGAGATATAACTCTCTACCAAAAACATTGTTATTGCAGTTTATTAAATTAAAACTGAGCAGGGGTTACTTTTACATTATCAGGCATAATTATTCATCATAGAACAGAATAAGATAATCTCCATTCTCAAGGAGGTCATTGCATCTACCCATGGTAGATAAGTAATTCATCAGTCTACCTTGCAGAGAATATAAAGAAACATAATTAACATTTATCCACTAAGGAATGCACAAAGAAAATGCAACATCAACTAATGAATCTCCGTATTCAATCCTTAAGCAAACATGCTATACGGCTGATTACATTTTACAATCACACTTATGCCCTGAGGAGGTGAGCTGTACTGCTCAAATCCAATCTTCGGTTGCAAAACCCAAAGCCGGTGACATACAAGGTCCATGGAAGAGTCAGACTCCATGACCTGCCACGTCTCGGTCAGTGCGAGACCACAAGCAGGACCACAGTCTCTTATTTAAGTGACCTCAGTCACAGGGTTAGCTACCGTAGGCTACCCTTTCTCTAGCCCGCCTTGGTACAGGTCTCGGTGCTAGTATATATGAGCCACGGGCCAGTTCACTGTGTTCCCTGAGCCATGAACGCATTCATGCTCTTTCACACTCAGCCATGGGCCTATTCACCATGCTCTTATACACATCTTGAGTCTACAACCAAAGTTGCACTCTAATCCTCCTATTTTCGGCTAGGAGAAACCCCGCATATTCAACAATATACGCTCCGGATTAACCCGCGGGAAAACCCGTTTCACCATCACCAGCTACTGACGATGATGGATCTATGGCCAGGGCACTACATGATGAAATTGCACTTGATTAATTAAGTGCATTACCATATCTTTTAGCATCATCCATGTTTCAAACAAGAATTATTATAACAGATGCTACAAAGAAAGATACAATACATCTATCACATACTTTTCAAATCTTTAAAACACATGATACTTGGGATCTCAGTCCTTTATCACATTACTGGGAATTCTCATCCCTTCACATTATCATCATCATGTTACTGGATCTGGGTAGTTAAACCCTTAGATCATAACATTGTTATCTTTGTAATAGATAACCATTACCTCTAGGTCCTCAGACCAAGGTATTCATTTTACTTGTGTGCAAGTATTCACATGGCTCACTAGGCCATTACACATCTTGTCACCTCTCACTAGGCAACAACTTATTCACATGGCTCACAAGGCCATTACACATCTTGTCACCTCTCACTAGGCAACAACTTATTCACATGGCTTACAAGGCCATTGATCATTATACTTGTTATACAAGTATTTAACATGCCTTACAAGGCTTATGCAATAAAAGAAATACAACCTTCCCTTCATTAGGGTTAAGGTTTTCCATTATTAACCATTTAGGTTTTCAAGGTCATATTATCAATGATCAAACCCTAATTCATTGCTCCACATATCTAGGAGCAAAGATTGATATCATAAGTATTCAATCATACTTATTTATTCTCATCATTTTTTATTAAATGAATCATAAATTCAAGGTATGAGTTCATTTCTCGTCCTCATCATGGTATGATTACATCATACACATCATTTAGGCTTAACCCCATTCTCAAGGTACATTAATAAACACTCATTAAGGTGCAACAACTCATTACATTTCATTGTAATAGTTTCATAACACACTTTGTATGTTTCTTACCCAATTATATTGGATTTGGAGTACATCAAGGCATATAAACCCTGAAGTGTTGAATGTGATAACTATCATATTTTGATGTATCACTTTCTCATCACTTTAGACTCTCCTGAATTAGCCATCTTATCTTGTATTACGGTATTTCCTTTCTTAATACATTCCATCACTAATCACTTACCTATAGCATATAATGCATAGGCCACACATTAGAGTTGTCCAACTATCTTTAATGATATGGACTTGTCTAATGGTAAAGACATTGCTTACAGTTAGGTTGCATATATTCAACCACATGAAATGTTTCACCTTTATAAGGCCATTCCTTCTATCTCATCATTAGTTTTTCTTTATACCCTTACTTAAGATTAGAATTATGATTCATCATTATATTATCCAAGACTAGGGATTTATGTATTATGACTCCTCATTAGAGTCTCACATGCCTTCACCCTTCTTAGGGCCTCTTATCACAACATAACATTAGTATGTCATGTGGTGTTAATACTTAGTTAAGTTTTCTCATGGAATCACCCTCAACTAGGGTTTCCACCATAGTTTCCCTTCTTTTTGGGTCTATTATTCATCTCTATTAGGATTTCATTCAATTATCCATAATTGGAGATTCACTATTCATCCCAATTAGGGATTTACATCTCTTTTCCCTAAATTAGAGTTTCACTTATGATTACCCTAGATTAGGGCTACATCCTTACCCTGGATTAGGGTTTCATTTAGAATTGCCCTCAATTAGGGTTAGAATTCAATAACCCTGTCAATTAGGGTTTATGTTCATGATTATGGTTTCATGATCTATTTACTTAAGGACCATACCCTTAATCACCACATGAATCATATTCATGTTATGAATTCATGCTAACATCATCTCAACTTGATAAGGTCATATCATCCCGTTAATCAAGTACATATAACTATGAATGACATATTGTACTAAGTCATTGATCTTATAAGCAATTAGGGTTCATCCCTTAATTGGCACTAATCACTTAGGTACTAATAAGGTTTCAATCTTTGTACCTTCATTGATTATCATTACTAATCATCATTGGATCAATGAGTCATTCATCATCTCTATTCTCGAGATATTCAATCACCTTGGACCTCCATTACATAAGGTATCCAATTGAATTGATCAATTGAATCTACAATCAACTTTGACTACTTGACCGCCAAACGGTTTGAAACAGTTTGGTAAAGGTGGTGCTTGAGACCGTTTGCCCAAGTAGGTGAAGATTGTTTGCCCAAGTAGGTGAAGACCGTTTGGCCAAGTAGGTGAAGACCGTTTGGACAAGTAGGTGAGGACCGTTTGGCCAAGTAGTTGAAGACCGTTTGCCCATCACATCATCAAAATCCAAGTCAACCAATTGGGGTTTGGATCATTGGATTGATCAACAAATCAGCAATTGATTACACTTTAACTTAATAGCATTGCATCATCAATTGCTTAACCATACTCACCCCTAGACCTACAAACGGTCTTGAGTGACCTCCAAACGGTCTTGAGACCATTTGTATGAGCTCCAAATGGTCTTGAGATCGTTTGGCTCATCCAACCCTTGGATTCTAGTGAAAAATCATTAGGGTTTGAGCTATTGAGTTGATCATCAAATCAGCACTTAATTGCAAAGTGATTTGGTACCTTTATACCTTCAATTGGTCAACCATGCTTAACCCTAGACCTCCTAACGTTCTTGGGTGATTCCCAAACGGTTTTGAAACCGTTTGGGTCAATCAACCCAAAACATCAACTCATTCCAATGCAAAATCAGCACTTAGCCGATTAGGGTTAACACCATATCTTTTGTCCTTAAAACACTTAACCATATCCAACCCTAGACCTCCAAACGGTCTTGGGTGACCCCCAAACGGTCTTGAGATCGTTTGGATAATCCCCAAACGGTTTTGAAACCGTTTTGGTTAAATAACCTAAAAAGTCAAATCAATCAAGTTGAAAATCAGCACTTAATCCAATTAGGGTTTGCCTAATTGATTAGCCTTCAACTCATGATTCCTTTGGAATTAATCCATAAAATTTGGTGAGTCTTTAACCAACATCATTAGGAAAAGGAATATCAAACGGTCAACCCTTGTTCAACCCTCTCAAACGGTTTTGAAACCGTTTTCCCAAAAAGTCAAATTAATCAAGCTGAAAAATCAGCACTTAATCCAATTAGGTTTGCCAAATTGATTAGCCTTCAACTCACGATTCCTTGGGAGTTAACCCATCAAATTTGGTGAGTCATTAACCAACATAATTGGGAACAGTAATATCAAATGGTCAACCCTTGGTAAACTCACTCAAACGGTTTTGAAACCATTTTCTCCCAAATGGTTTCAAACTGTTTGCTCTCAAACAGTTTGGTGAAACCGCATGAGCAATTGACTCAAAACCGTATGAAACATGATTTCTTTGGAAAAAGTATCCAATATGATGTCATCATCTACCTTCGTACCTGAAGTTCTAACAACTTCTGATTTCATGAAATAATCATTTCAACCAGCAATTAAACAAGATAATGAAGGAATCATTGAAATTGCAAGATTAGTGGTTGAATAACAATGAAAAAGGGTTCAAGTTATAAAACCCGCCTCCAATTGAGCTCCAAAGCTCCATGGTCACGGAAAAAATGGTGGATGCAACTCCTTTCACCATTCCAAGGCTCGTCCTCAAGGTTTGAGTGAAAAGGAATGGTTAGAATTTAAGAGGAGATCGAATTAGGAAGAAATCCATAATTTATTTCCGATTTCCACCATGGAATCAAGGTGAAATGGATCAATAACCTTACCAACAGGTTGGGGATCGTCGTCCTGATCCTCCCAAGCTCCCTTGGTCGTTTCCTAAGCAAGGAGAAGAAGTGGGGTCGAAAAAGCCTTCCATTTGGCTTGTAAAGGGTCTTTTATAAGAAATTCAAGGAGAGAGAAAGTGCCTTATAAAAATTCATTTAATCCCAAAAATGTGGCCGCCTCTTCCCCCTTATCTTCCTTAGGGACGAGGCTACCTTGTTTTCCATTTATCCCTCTCAATTTTCCATGATTTAAAGAAAAGCAAATCAAGCACCTTAAATCATATTAAATTAATATCCATATGTGAGTGGATATTTCTTTTTCTTATAAAATTGTGTGTGAGTTATCCACTCCCTTGGATATTTTCGTGGTCCTTGCAAAGCTCAAGGACGTAACACATACATATAAATCCAACCATTTTAATTTTGGTTGAAGTCCCTTTAATTATTACATTTATTGTTGCCCTAAATCGAATTAGGGTTTCAATTAGGATTAAATCTTGATTATTTTAATATCAAGATTCTCTCTCCTCCAACTTAATTCAAATGAGGCGCCCCTCTCATTTTCTTTGCTCTAAATGATGCCAAGAAGCATTCATGACCTTATTGAAGTGGTAATTTGCACATTGAACCCTAGGTTTTGGGTAAATTGCACTTTACACGAAAACTAGGTTTTAATGCACAAACATTGCTTTATCAGCTCTTTCTTGATATTCAGGCTTCCATAAGCCACACCTCAGCATCATCTTTACTCTCATGATGCTTCAATACATGAGGAACATATTATCATGCACAATCTGCACTTAAACCCCTAAACTTGGGTATTTTGCACATTAGTCCAAAACAAACAAAACATTGATTTCAACAATGTGCAAAAAGGACTAGAATTGCAATATAAGTTCCTCTTGAGCCCTAATTACCTTTCACAAGATGAGATTAAGAATTTAATCATATTTCTTAATCAAAACACCTAGGGTTAAAGTATAACCCAAGTCAGGGGTGTTACAGTATGTCTTAAAAGAGGGTAAAATACCCCAACCTACATTCCACGTGTGCATAAGCCTACATTAGTAGTTGAGTGTCGGAACCCATAATCCATTGTCATATCATTTTTGGGAAAGAATGAGAGTACAACTAAAATTATCAATTTTAATTAAGATTTCATCATTTGTATCCTTAATAGTTGAGAGTTTGAGTTGCACATCCACTAATTGTTTGACTTGTTCATCCAATTTCTACTTAGTGTTGTTTAATTGATTGATTCATTTAATTGTGACCACTCCTACTGAACTAAAAATATCTTTCTTGGGTGTTTAAGTTGAATTGATGGCTATGAGTATAAACATGTTGATCATGGTTGGCTTGGTCTTATACACATCTTTCTTTTCATTTGATCTATGCATGAACTTGACTGTGGGCTCTGATCTCCAAACCATGACATAAACACGATTAAAACTTAGCGGAAGCGAATCGGTAATCAGCGGAAGACAAAAATCACGGGAAATTAAAACTTTTCGAGATAAGAACTTGTATCCATAAAAACTCCTTTCATAAAGAGAGGTAACTGTTTACATCTCAGGATAATTACTTCTTGAGTAATTATATACATCAAGATACAAAATCTCAAGATCACATAACACAAGACTCCAAGACCTGAGAGTACAGAGGACACATAGGACTGACTCTAACTACACCACATGGCAGGACAAATCTCCACCTGAGATTACTGCTGCCCCTGGTGCTGCTGCTGCTGAGACTGATCACCTGTAGGCTGGTTTCTTCGTCTCCGACGTCCACCTAAAAAGTTGAAGTCTACGGGGTGAGACAATTATACATAATTGTCCCAGCGAGAGTTATAACTCTTCGCCAGAAGCTTTATTATAACATCAAAGATTATTTTAAACAGTAAAGCCTTCAAAGCATTCTATAACAGTTGCAGATATAACAAGATCTCTACAAATTAGGAGATATGGAGAATATCAACATTATTGCAATGTAACATCAATCAACTAACTTGGAGTCATCTCTAACAAGTTATACTACATGGTTGATTATGTTTTACAAACAACATTATGCCCTGTGGAGATGAGGCTTACCACTCATACTCCAACTGATCGCTGAGAAGCCGCATCAGTATCATACATAGGTCATTAAGAGAGCCGGATTCTCATGACCTTCACCTTCCTCAGTCAGTAAGAGGATCACTTGTAGGACATCTCGTGTCTCTACTATTATAGCTCACCAGGGTAAACTGGTCCTTCGCTATTCTAGAGTCACAGTGGCGTTCTGTACTCTCTTCGTCATCAGGAGGTTTCATATTTACCTACCACTGATACGGATATCTGTGCTGTCTTCGTCATCAGGAGGTTTCATGTTTACCTACCACTGATACGGTATGGAACTATAGTGAAGGATGGATGGATTACACATCTACATCACTTTCCTACACTAGGATGTAAGGTTCTACACATCCATGTACCCCACATACTCAAAAGTATGTGCTCCAGGAGTTCCCTAAGGAAAACCTGTTTCACCATCACTTAATTTCTGACAATGATGGATCTATGATCAGGGCTCTACATTATACTTGATTAGTTAGGTACATTCAGTATTCTTTAACAGCATACATTGTCCTTCAAACAATAACAATAGCATAGCAGCTATAAAAGAAGAATACTAAATGTAACAAGCCTAACTCATATCAATCATCATTTCTCATTATCCTCATCACAAGTCATCTCTAAGGCATGACCTTGATGGTATTCATGGCTCTCATAGCCCAGTACCAGCATAGGATGCCACTGGCAAGGCATTAGATTACATTACTTATTCATAAGGCTAACAACATGCCTTTAATGAATATAACATCAACATCCATACCTGGATATGATTACCTTCATATCAGAACATGCATGGTTAATACATCTGATAAAGGTAATACAACAATAAGGAATGTACTTCCTACTTTTGTCATAAGAGTTAAATCTTTACTTCTATTCAAATAGAGTTTATTGCTCAAAAGCATGCCATTACCCTTGAATTAGGGTTTACTATTCACATCAAGGTGAATTAAACTCATAACATCATCATGTATGAGTAACATCTTCATTGATGCTCTTGGATTAGTTAAAGGTTCATCATTTATCATAATTAGGGTTTCTATGATCTCACACAGGTGGACCATACCCTAATTATGCTCACTTATGTGCATTGGAGATGCTTTACTTGAGTTTCCACTTAAAAAGGGGTACTTTCTCTCTCTAGAAGTACTTTCTCTCTCATCATAAGGGTAGGTGATGTCAACATCACTCTAAAACATGTTGGGTTGAGTCATCATAGGTTAACATAGCCAAAAACATCATCATTATGTGATTAGAGTTACTTTCTCTCTCTAGGTTACTTTCTCTCTCTAGAGTACTCTCTCTTTCATCATACTAATGGTTGATGGTAACATTACACTAGATCAAGTTGGATAGAGTCATGATGACTAAAAACATCATTCTCATGTAATTAGGGTTTGAATTGAGCAAGGTATAACTTAATTGACCCTTCAGGGGTATTTTGGTAATTCACCCCATTGATCATCATCCTGGTCAAAAACCTTAGTCAAATAACCCCTTACTATCTTAGATTATCATTAGTGTTTGATTTGGGCAACATTGAACCATCAAATGATTGAATGTGGTCAACCATGAGTCACATTGATTAATTCCAATCATTAATCATTAATTGAATTGAGATCGGTTGAAAGTGTTGACCGTTTGCCCACTTTGACCCTCCAAGTCCGTGAGCCCCTTTCTAGCTCCAAGACCGTGAGCCCCCTCATGGTCTTGAGACCGTGAGCCCCCTCATGGTCTTGAGACCGTGAGCCCCCTCATGGTCTTGAGTCCGTGAGCCCCCTCATGGTCTTGAGACCGTGAGCCCCCTCATGGTCTTGAGTCCGTGAGCCCCCTCATGGTCTTGAGTCCGTGAGCCCCCTCATGGTCTTGAGACCGTGAGCCCCCTCATGGTCTTGAGTCCGTGAGCCCCCTCATGGTCTTGAGTCCGTGAGCCCCCTCATGGTCTTGAGACCGTGAGCCCCCTCATGGTCTTGAGACCGTGAGCCCCCTCATGGTCTTGAGACCGTGAGCCCCCTCATGGTCTTGAGTCCGTGAGCCCCCTCATGGTCTTGAGACCGTGAGCCCCCTCATGGTCTTGAGACCGTGAGCCCCCTCATGGTCTTGAGACCGTGAGCCCCCTCATGGTCTCAGCCGCTTGGTCCTTCAACAGGGCTCAAAGATGCAACCGATAATGTCAACCCATGTTGAAGCCCTCAAATGGTCAAAGCTATGTTGACCACTTATGGGTTTAGTCAAATAAGGTTATGCTTGATCACTTGGTCATTCAATTGACCCATAATGGTTAACCAATTATAGTTGAAATCGATTCAATTAGGGTCTATCAATGTTCACCCATCAACACTCAACAGTGTGCATCAACACAAAGTTGAACCCTTCAATTGAGCTCCAATTGGGCCCAAACTTGGCCCAAACGGTCTTGAGATCATGTGGGTGGACCCCACATGGTCTTGAGACCGTTTGCCCAAGATTTCATCAAAGTCTAAGGTGATTTGATAGGGGTTGAACCATGATTGAACCACAAAGCAGAATTTTGATTAAATTGATAACTTATTTGCAATTGGGTCCTCAATTGGTCAACTATCCTTGACCCCAGACCTCCAAACGGTCTTGGTTGATTGCCCTCACGGTCTTTAGACCGTTTGGTGACCCCCAAACGGTCTTGAGACCGTTTAGGTCAATCAACCCTAAAAACCCTAATTAGATCACCATAATTTCAGTACTGATTTTATCTAGGGTTAGCCCTAGTATTCACCCTTCAACTCTTAGCCCGTTTGGAATTAGACCATCAAACTTGGTGAGTTGTTAATTAACATAATTTTGAACAGTAATCTCATGGGGTCAACGCTTAGTCAACGACCTTTCACAGTCTTGAGACCGTTTGCCCAAAAAGGCAATTTCAGACCGTTTGAAAATCAGCAGTTAATTCATTTAAAGTTGTGACTTAAAAAGGTCATATCTCCCGATTCCTTTGGAGTTAGTCTCCCAAATTTTGAGGGTAATTAGCTTATATAATTATGAACAGGTTTCTTATACGGTTCATGCTCGGACAACGGGGCCAAACGGTCTTGAGACCGCGAGCCCTCTCACGGTCTCGAGACCGTTTGCTCACCTCGCGGTCTTGAGTCCGAGAGAGCAAACTGTTAGGACCGTTTAAGGAAAAGAAAAGCGGTGGGTTTTTCTTGGAAATCACGCCTTCATCTTCTAGCTCAAGAACAGTACAGAAATCCCACGGGTTTGCTTGCAAAATAGCAGGGAAAAGTAGGGAAATACTAAGAGCTATCATCAAATCGCATATAAAGATGCACATAGTAAAGCATAGGTTTAGAGTTATAAAACCCGCCTAAAGCTTGCTTATTGAGCTCCAAGCTTTCAAGCTCCAAGCTCTAATGGCGTCCTTGAGTTCTTACAGGTTGGCCAAGGTGAAAACTCCAAGGAAGGATGAAAAGAGACGGCTAGAAAGATAGGGTTTCGAGAATTAGCCATGAAGCTGACCTTGAATTCGAGTTTTAACCATGGAATTAGGCAAGAAGAGGGGTTTAAACCTACCTTGCACCCCTTGGTCGTCCCCCTTAGCTCCAAGGCAGTCCTTGGTCGTCTTTGGTGAAATGAAACAGTAAGGGAACGAAGGTTAAGTTCCCTTGCAACTAAGGGAAGGAGGGCTTATATACATGGGGTAGGATTTTCAACATTGGTTCATAAGTTTCCCTTAATTCCAACTAAGTCCTTCCTTTATTACTTGCTCGTCCCTTCCTCTTTATTCTAAGGACAAACCTTGTCTTAATGTTATAGAAAAGAAGGCAAGGAAGAACAATCTAATAATAAAGTTCATACTTAAAGGGATATTACACATATACCCTGATTATTCGATCACAAAGCCTATTTCTTAACTTGATAACTCAATTGAGGTGAATTCCTCATCATTTCTTCTCTAAATGATGGCAAGAGTCTAAAAAGATACTTTAGATGACATTCTTTACAAATTGCATCCCATCATTTGGGTAAATTGCATTTTACCCCAAATTAGGGTTTCAAGCCCTGGGATTGCTTCCACAGCTGCACCTTGGTGCTCTAGCTTGGGAAATCCCTCAAACTTTGCCAAAGATATTCTCATGATGTCTCAACATCAGAGGAACATCTCATCATGTGCAAATTGCAAGCTAACCCTTTTAACTGGGTAAATTGCACATAGGTCCCTGTATATCAAAACAATGCTACAACTTTAAATAAAAAGGAGCAAATACTGAAATATACATTTCTGAGAAACTTAATTACATGCTCAGAGTTAATCACAAGGATTTAATTACATATTTAGGCAAAACACCTAGGGTTGACTCATAACCCAGGTCAGGGATGTTACATTGACAATTCTTCATTTGTGTTTCTATGCTCTTTTTGCTTGAGGACAAGCAATGATTTAAGCTTAGGGGGATTTGATGTGCACAAATCATATCATCTTTTGGATCACGTTTGGTTGCATATCCATGTTGTTTTGACTCAATTATCACTCCCATTCATGCTAGATTCTATATTTTTAGCTATTCTTACTTGTCTCATGGTTTGGATTGTAGGTACTATATTTTACAATACAATGATGAGGAATATATCATATTATCTCTTGTTGGATTACTCCTCAAGTATCTGCATATTTTGGGGTTCAAAACTACGCAAATACCACTTTTTACTGCATGTAAATCGGACCTACACGCTGAAAGTTATGAGCAGAACACACAACAGCCCAGAACAGCCAAGTGCACGCCGTGTCTTGAAAATACACGCCGTGCACCTGGGAGCGTTGAGCAGACTAAAAGTTTCTGGAAAGTTACACAGCGTGCACACAATTGCATGGTGTGCACCTGGGAGCTGAAAGTTTCTGGAAAGTTACACGGTGTGTATTTCTTCAGCGCATGTCGTGCACCTGGGAGCTAAAGGTTTCTGGAAATTAAGTTGCATGGCGTCCATTTCTTTAGCGCACGTCATGCACAGTGCATTCTGGAGCAAATTGAAAGTTTCTGGAAAGTTGCGCGGCATGCACTTATGGTGCACAGCGTGCACCTGGCAGTTTCAGAAATTTGAAAAATATGAGTTTTTGTTTAAAATGAAAGGGGAACTTAAGGGCAGTTATGTGGGGTCATTTTGGAAGGTTTTTCTCATCCCAGGACAAGGGAAAACAGAGGAGGGTGATTTTGGGAGAGATCTAAGGTAGTTTCTTGTAAAAAAATCCATTTCTTCTTCTCTTCTTCTCCATTGTCTTCTCCAAGGTGCAGCCAAGCTTCCCCAGCTCCGTGCAGCTTCTTGGGAAAGGAAGTAGTCTGTTTTGGAGCAGCTGTAGGAGTGGAATTTCATCCTCAAGTCAGAATTCTGCCTTTCTTGGGTTACACCTTGGGATTACTTAGCTTTTCCTTCTCTAAATCATGTTGAATTCTGAAAATTCTGCACATTCTCTACTGTACACTATCATGGACGAGTAGTTCCTTTTTCTTAGGCATGGGAGAGTAGCTCTCATGTCATAGCTTGTATGAACATATGAATTTCATACTTAATGTTAGTTTCTTGTATGTTCCAAGAGTTGTTTCAGATCTGAAATGCTTGTTTGTGTGATTGGCCATCATACTTGCATGTTTTATGCTTTCTTTCATAATCTGAGAAGATGTGTTTGAGAGTATGGAGTTACTCTTTTGGAAACTTGTCCTTGACTGCGAGAGTGCTTGGGATTATGTTGAGGAGCAAGGTTTGTGATTTGAAATGAAATACATACACGAGAGTGATGTATGGAGTTAAAATCGTCATCACTTCGCCAGGAGGTGAGTGATGACTACAAACCTTCTTTGCAAGTTAATTAACATGTTTAAATTCATATTTTAATATAAGCTATGATGTGATAGTGAAATTCCAAGTCTAGGATCCTTCCAAATCTGAATCTTAACCTTTCTTAAGTGATAATTTACTATTTTGTTTTCAATCTATAATTTAGTTGTTCTAACCCAATCATCATGTGTACAACGATCTAGATTATTGAAAATCATAACTCTTGTGCCTAACTAACCAACGCTCCTTGTGTTCGACCTTGACTAAAACTATTTTCGTATACTTGCGGGATATAGCTAGTTGAGTAAAAGATCATTCTTATGAGTGAAACTCGTTAGTTTAAATAACCAACACAAACCATATGACTTCTACTACCATTAATGAAACCTTATAGTTGTTCCATATAGACTTCTTCAGATAACTCCCCATTCAAAAATGTCATTTTCACATCCATTTGGTGTAGCTCAAGGTCAAAATGAGCTACTAAGACCATGATTACTCTAAAGGAGTCCTTTGATGAGACTGGAGCAAAAGTCTCTTTTGTAATCAATGCCTTCCTTATGTGTGAAACTCTTTGCAACTTGTTTAGCCTTGTACCTTTCAATTTCACCATTCGAGTTCCTTTTGGTCTTAAAGACCCATTTGCAACCAATAGGTTTAATACTCTCTGGTAAAGGTACAAGGTCCCAAACTTGATTTTTATCAATGGATGATAGTTCCTCCTTCATGGCATCAAGCCACTTAGAGGAATTTTCACAATCCATTTCCTATGAAAAGGATAAGGGATCAATATCTTCTAAGTCTATATTTGGCTCTTGAGGGTATACAACATAGTCAGATGGGATGGCATGCCTCCTTGATCTTGTGGATCTTCTTAATTTGACATTGGGTTCTACAACTCTTGTAGGCTCTTTAGGTTGTTCTTCATCATGAGTATGATCAACTTTTTCATTTACAACCTGACTAGGAGCATGATCTACTTCTATCGTCTCATCCACTTGACAATTGTTCATGCAAATAATAATTGGATAGCTTATATGTCTTTGACTAGGTGCAGGTGTAAAAAAACTATCTTGCATTTCATCAAAAGATATATTCTGAAGTAGGTCATTCCCACTGATATGATGATCCTCCAAAAATCTAGCCTTACCTGTCTCAGCTATTTTCCGTGGGTGAGATGGACAGTAAAATCTATCTCCCTTTGACCTTTCTGGATAACCAATAAAGAAACCACTAGTGGTTCTTGGGTCAAATGCCTTCTCAAGTGGATTGTAGATTCTAGCTTCTGTACGACAGCCCCATATGTGCATATAGTTCAAGGATGGTTTCCTTTCTGTCCATAATTCATATGGGGTTTTCTATACATACTTGCTAGGAACCTTGTTTAATACATGCACTGTCGTCTTTAAAGCCTCACTGCACATTGTAGAAGGAAGGGATGAATTATAAAGCATTGCACAAACCATTTCCTTTAATGTTTGATTCCTTATCTCAACTACACCATTTTGACTTGGTGTGCCTGGCATTGTATATTGAGGTACAATACCCTCTTCTTGAAGGAAATGTACAAATGGTCCTTTCCTTTATCCCATCTCATTGAACCTTTCATAATATTTACCTCCCCTATCTGATATGACTATCTTAATCACTATACCTAATTGTTGCTCCACATCAACCTTAAAGTCCTTAAAGGCTTGAAAAATCTCACTTTTATCATTTAATAAGTAGAGGAACATATATCGTGAATAGTCATCGGTAAAGGTTGCAAAATATTTTTTCCCTGTAAAACAAAGTGGAAAAGGTCCACTAATATCTGTGTGAATTATTTCTTATGTCCCATTACTCCTGTTGGCACCCTTTGTAGAAGTGTTGGTTTGCTTTGCCTTTATGCATTCAACATATGTTCCAAAATCAGTAAAGTCCAAGGGGCCTAAAATTCTCTCATTTACTAATCTTTGGATTCTTTCTTTGAAAATATGTCCCAACCTTCGGTGCCAAAGAAGTGATGATTGTTCATCTAACAATGTGTGTTTATTACCAATAACATTATGATGGACTATAAGAGATTGCTCAAAATGTGGACTTAATTTAACTTGATAAAGATCATTTATTAAAACTCAAGTACCAATTAAATTGGAGTTTTTATACAATGACAAGTGTCCACTTTGAAGAAAGAAACCATAGTTAAATTTGTCTAGTCTAGAAATAGAGACTGAATTTCTATTATAGTTTGGTACATAAAAGGTATTTTCTAAGCCCAGCAACTTTCTATTGTCAAGGATCAATCTGCATGTGCCAACGGCCTTTACGCGAGAGACCAATTTATTTCCTAAATAAAGGACTTTTTCGAGCTCCGTTAGTTTCCTTTGATTCAGAATTCTTTGTAATGTATTGGAAATATGCACAGCGGCACCAGAGTCAAGCCACCAACTATATGGAGGAACATTAGAAAGATGAAATTCATATGAAACAAGAGACTTTATACCTTTCTTTTCCAACCATTTCTTATACTTGAAGCACTCTTTTTTAGCATGTCCTTTCTTATGGCAGAAGAAGCATTTCATATTAGCCTTGCTTCCCTCGGCCTTGCCATCTGGCTTGGACACTCCACCTGAAATAGGAGTAGTTCCCTTCATTTTTCCTTTACCCTTAAGGCCACGTTTGTCATGGGTGCTTAAATGCGCAGCAGGCACCCCTTCATTCTTAAGTCTATCTTCTTCTTGAACACACATGGCCAATAATTCATTTATTGACTATTTTTCCTTTTGTGTGTTGTAAGAAACCTTGAATGATCCATACTAACTAGGCAAGGAAGTTAAAATGAAATGAACAAGAAATGCATCAGAGATGGATAACTCCGTCTCATTGAGTTGTGTGGCCATATCTCTCATCTCCATGATGTGTTCATAGATCCCACAAGAACTATTATACTTCATAGAGCGCATCTTATCCATTAAGGTGCTAGCCTTAGACTTACTAGAAGAAACATATTGTTCTTTCACTGCTTTTAGAAAATATTTTGCCAATTCAGAAGTAGGAATAGACCGTCTAATATGATTTCCTGCATGTGATTGCATAAGAAACAAACTAAACCTATTAGAACGTTCCCACTTATCATAATTGGCATTTTCAGCAGTGCTACTTTCCTCTATCGGTGGTTGTAATTTTTTCACTCGAAAAGCTAAGTCTAAGTCCATGCACCCTGATGTAAACATGACCTTTTCTTTCCATTCATTGAAGTTTGAACTGTTGAGATTTGGAATATTGTTATTTTCATCATATAAAGATGAGAAAATAATTGTAATAATAAAATTTATCATTAAAACCATGAAGTATAAAAGTAAATTATGAGGTCTACTTCATTTACTTTTATAATACTAATCTCAATTAGTCATTACAAATTATCTTTGGATAAATTTGAAATACATAGTAGGATTAGATTAGGACGTTGGTTACATCCTACTGAAACAAAAGACATATGCATTAGAATAATACAAAAGTTTTACCTTTGGGAAAAACATGTTGTACATCTAAAAGCATATCTAGATCAACATACTATGCTTAATAACAAAAATAAATATTGATATACATTTGGGTGATATCGCTATTACCTAAATTAAGCATAGTGAATCATATCTTGTAAGTTCCATTGCTAACTTTTTTGATAAAACATCATTTCAGTTTTGTATTTGATAGATTTATTCATTGTGATTAGCGCTAGTTTAGTAATAAACAAGAACTAATACGCCAAAATAAAAAATAAATTGTGTCTAGGCCGTCCTCCACGATCATGCTACTGTCAGGGGCCACTATGTTTGTCCAATTCCAAATGCAGGTGTAAAGTTATTCATGCACGCGCAAGTGAGAAGATAAAAAACTTGACGATCATGACTATTGTATTCGAATGATGTCTCTTCCTGCAGCATTGATCACCACAAGGACATGATGACATACAACATAACCCAGGGCAGATCGTGAGAGGCAGCAAACACATATATTGATTTCTTTAATGTGATGGATATAAAAAGATAAGTTTTGGCATATCATCATTTGTCAAACTTAAATTTGTCGTTAACAATTGATTTGCTCGTAATGATGTCAACCAACTTGACATAAACCATGATCATACAGGTTGCGAGTAAACAGATACAAAACGATTATAAAACTCTGTTTGTGAGTCTACACACACACACACACACACACACACACACACACACAAAGATATATATATATATATATATATATATATATATATATATATATATATATATATATATGTGTGTGTGTGTGTGTGTGTGTGTGTGTGTGTGTGTGTGTGTGTGTGTGTGTGAGAGAGAGAGAGATAGTGAGATTGCATGGGTCCAGGCGTTGATTATAGCACTAAAAATTTGTGAAGATGAGAACTTCCCAGTGACAGAAATTGAGTTAGAGGATAGGTCTCTTCACAACTATATTTAGGGCAAAAAGCCTTATCCATGGAATCTTACCCCCTACATCAAGGTCATCCATTACATTGTGGAGGAGTAGGGTATGATGAGACAATATGTTACAAAGGAAATAAATTGGATCGTTGGGGAGACTGGGTTTTAGAGTAGAGAAAGAGACGAGGTGGAGATCTTTAGATACCCCTATCTCTATCCCTGACATATTAGAGGTCTTATTCCTTTGGAGGTGGAGGGTACCCCATACATCATACTTACTTGGAGGGATATAGAGTCTGGATAGTTATTTCTATTATGAGTTTTTAGCTTCTTGTCGGGTGTATAGAGGGATGGAGAGTATAGTTCTTAGCCATTGATGTGGGTTGCATCTTTTGTTTTCGTATCACCATGTTGGTCGGTTCCTGACTTTGAGATGTAAATTTTTTGTTGGCCTTCTATGAGGAGAGCAGGATTAATAAAACTTACTCCTGACTTTATTATATATATATATATATATAGAGAGAGAGAGAGAGTCGGGCTAGAATACACTCGAGTGTACATCACTATGTACGCTCAAGAGGTGTTTACATGTATAGACAATTTTTTTAGTAAATTCAAACTGTTGATATTCATTGTTATAGCAACAATAGGCTACATATAAAATTTGAGCTCATTTCGAATTTTCTAAGTCACTCATTCATGACCAACAAAATCGACGTATTAAACTAATTTGAATTGTAAAAAATTTATCGCCTTTAAATGCATGACCTATAAGTGATATACATGTGTGTGCACGTGTGTGCATGTGTGTGTGTGTGTGTGTGTGTGTGTGTGTGTGTGTGAGAGAGAGAGAGAGAGAGAGAGAGAGTGTGTGTGTTGTGAGTGTGTGCCTATGTGAAGAGTGTGTGCATATGTGAAGAGTGTATGTGTGTGTATTCCAGCGCAAGGTATATGTTGTCTTATAAGGATGAGAGAGTAGAGGTCAATCCTACATTGAAGATTATGGATCTTTTAGGTAGAAGAGGGGCCTGGTATCGTGGTGTGTTGGAAACATTATTTTAGTAGGGGGTATCAATTTCAGAAATGGTAATAGAACTTGATTCTAGAGACACACTCGTATAGACCTTACGGAAGATAGGGTCTTTACTGTCAAGACGGCTTCCTAGATGGTTAGGAAGAAGATTCACACTAGGTTGGGGATCAGTTTGCCTCTAGGTACATTGAATATGACACCAAGAAATGCCCTCAAAGTTAGTACCTTTTCATGGTAGCTTAGGGAGGAGGCATATGAGAGCGTGAGAGGTAGCAAAATAAAGCTTACTTCCATATGTGAATGTTGTAGGGTTGGGGAGTATGAGATAGCAGAACATCTTTTATCTAGGAGTGATATATCCATGTTAATTTGGAGAGAGGCTGACTCGATCATGTGGATTATTGCATTCACAACATCACCATGTCTTAAACAAGCCCTCAGCTCTTGTTGTACATCAGCGAGACACCACACTTGGGTCGGATGGGTATGGGGTATTCCCTTCAATGATCCTTTGGTGTTTCTAGGCGAATAGGTGTGCGAGTAGATTCGATAACAGGATGAGCAGAGCCGACATGTGGATCATGGCGAAACACATTTTTAGGGTCCTAGCTAAGGACATTACGCTGTCTAAAATAGGAGAATAGGGAGAAATTCTGAACATTTGAAGGAAGAGTGGTTGGATGGATGAGGTTATAGTTGAGCAATTACGTTACGGCGTGGTCAAACGGGTTAAACCTAACATGCTGACTAGGAAACTTAATCTAGGGGTGATGCCATGGGAAAACACAAGAGAGAGGACAAGAGGAGATGGCCAGGGGTTCATGAAGAACCATGAGGGGGTCGTATCGAATGGACGCACGGGCCATGATCTCCTGGAGCGTGCATTAGAGTCCTAGAGTGAGCCTAGAGTTTTGTACATTAGATATACCCATAGGGTGGTTGCATATAACGACGAACAATCAACGTATAGGAAGAATTTTAGAGCGTCTAGAGCATTCAATTGGAGATGCGAGAAACCTTTTTCCCGTATTGACCTTTTTTCGTAAATAGGATTGGTCATTGGGGTTGTATAAAGTGAGAGTTCACTATCTAGCCAAACATGGGATATCCCTTACCTCTAGATATAGGTTATCCCTCCTTGCGAATATGATAGGAATCTACAAGCTAGAGAGTATTGGTTGATCTTATATCATAAAATTCACAAGGCCACAGATAAAGTCTACGCCATTTACAAACAAAGTTAGCACAAGTGATTTTTCGAGTTTTTAAGCTAAATAATAGAGAGTTCAGTTTTCGGAGTATAGTGTCAACTTTGTAGAATACAGACAGTGCATTTTTGTAACACCTTTTAATTCTTTGCCTACTTGGGAGCGGTATGTATAAATCATCATGTGATTATATATATACATATATAATATAGAGAGAGAGAGAGAAAGAGAGACATATGTAGACATATATAGACTTATATATGTATATATATATGGAATTAAGAAAGGCATTCTCTCCCCCTTTTCCGTGTCTGTGATAGGGCCGAACCGGGGGGGTGGTACACCAAGACGGAAGCTAGTATTTGAACACATGTCTTATTGTTAGGAGACAGTGCTTAACTACTTGAACCACTCCTTTCGCGCACGTGTGTGTGTGTGTGTAGAGAGAGAGAGAGATAAAGTCAGGCTAGAATACACTCGAGTGTATTCGGAGCAGAATACACTCAAGTAGTTTTTCATGATGCAATATTTTTTTCAAAAATCTAATCCATTGATCTTCTTAAACATCTTGTGAATAGCTCATACACAAAATTTGAGCACATTTGGACATTTATAGGTCATGTTATAAAGACCGCAAAAAATATGTATTCCAAATTAGTTCGCACAACGATATTTTTGTCCTTGGATGAGTGACTTACACTCATCCAAATGGGCTCAAAAAATTTATGTAGCCTAGTTATAGTATGACGGTGAAGATCAATGATTTACATTTTACAAAAAAATAGTCTTGATATGCATGCACACTTGAGTGTATTCATGTGATCTGTACACTCGAGTGTATTCTAGCCTATATATATATATATATATATATATATATATATATAATGTTAGGAAGTGTGTACCAGATGGTACATGTAATTTATGTGTACCGGCCATTAAAATAGCACGTGTGGAGTATGTTGATAAAATCTAACCATATGGATTGAATCAAAATTATATAGATTAGATGTGTTTAAAAAATCATAACCATATCTCATAGAGATCATGAGATTAGCAATATATCATTCAATGGTTTCTGTAATTTCTGCAACTTACCGTTGATTAGAAAATACACATTTTCTTTTGTAAGATGATCAATGAATATCAGAATGTGGTGCTTTTTTGTAAACATCTTATCTAAGGGGTATACTTTGGTTTGTTCAGTAGAAACTTACAATCTGCATAAATAAAGGTGGGTACATGTAAGCTACATGTACTCAGGTACACAATTCTTTTAGCCATATATATATATATATATATATATATATATATATATATATATATATATATATATAGAGAGAGAGAGAGAGAGAGAGTCATGCTAGAATACACTCGAGTGTATCCGGAGCGGAATACACTCAAGTAGTTTTTCATGATGCAAATATTTATTGAAAATCTAATCCGTTGATCTTCTTAAACATGTCGTGAACAACCCATACGTAAATATTGAGCACATTTGGATATGTATAGCTCATGTTATGAAGACTGCAAAAATTATGCATTTCAAATTAGTTTCACGCGTTGATTTTTTTACCCTTGGATGAGTGACTTACACTCATCCAAATGGGCTCAAAATTTGTATGTAGCCTAGTTATAGTATGACGGTGAAGATCAACGGTTTACAGTGTGTGTGTGTGTGTGTGTGTGTGTGTGTGTGAAATTAAGAGAGAGAGAGATTCCCTCCCCCCCCTACAGAGGTCGAACACCCAAGGGGATAATTAAATCAAAAAATGTTTGTCTGAAAGTTCAAACTCAGATCCCTTCACTAAAGAACACCTGAATTCATCAATGTGCTATCCCTTATTATTGTATGTATATATTTATGTATATGTAATGAAAAGGGAAAGTATATGTGTTGTGCAAGTCACCAAGAGCTACAGTTAAAAGTTTATTAACCAGGAACAGCAATACAAATTAGATGAAACCTAAATTGAATGATTGAAAAAACATCACAAGTTTCATTAAATATTGTTTGATTGTCCATTTACATTATACATAAATAATTATGTTTAACTAGCTACATAGAGCTCAAGGGTTAATGTGCTCACTCGGAATCGCTTAAAAACAGAAACGAAAACAAACAAAAACTGTGTAAAGAAGAGGTCAAAAGCTAAATTCAGTGTTCCATTTGTGGTTAAGTAAGAATGAGCAGAGATGGACGACAATGAAAAACACTCACGATAACAAAAAAATGCAAATGCACGTCAAGAGCCAATTTGGTAAGGTGTAGTTGGGGTGTCAAGTATGGTTTATAAAACGCGTTATCAAAATTTAATACTCTATTAAGATGCAATCAGACCACGCCGAGTGTATTTATTTTTCTTTGGTTAACAGACGTACACTGTAAAATGAACTGGTCCGATGGATTCTACGGTATTAACTCCTGAAAATCAAACGCGGCAGGTTGGTTTGCATTATAACCAAAGGATCCCTAAGTGAATTTCCTCTTGGTCTCCGGTTTATATCTAACGCAATTAGTCTTTTCACTTATATATGCAGATGCCGAGCATATTAACAGAAACAATCAATCATTCCGGAGTGTAAAGGCACGCACATCAATGCAGTCTTCAGTTGATTTTTCAGAAAGAAGTTTTAAGCACGGTGATCACATAGATAGGTATAAGGCTTCCGGGGACTTCTTGTAAGTAAATGCAACACAATACCCACCCCAAAAATGAAGTGACTATTTGAGACCGACGGACGAGCATTAAAGACGTTAACAAGACGGAAAGCTAATGCGATTCTCATATGAACCGCAGAATCTTAGTTGCTGAAAATGCTATACCAAAAATGTAACAAACGAGGCAACTGGAGGTCATTAACACTTAAGATACAGCTCCCCGTCTGAGTTGGCTATATCAGAACTGCCTTTTCTGGTAATTAATTTACATAAGTATCTATCTTCACATAATGGTATATATCATCAACAGATATAGCATGAGTAAATGGATTATCTTCACAGTTGTAACTACATTATAATCAAAGGATCTACAGAAGCCATGTTCTGTAAATAGTTACACACATACTCATACAAAGATGATGAAAAGGGAAGAAGCGTGAACAAATATACATTTACTTTTCTTAATGAGAAACCTGTCAAACAGGTAAGCGTTACACATATAGACATTTTCATTGAACCAAATAAAGAAATTTGATAAAATGGCATAAAGAGCCATCCCACCCATAAATTAAGGGCCCTTCTTAACGGGGCTTTCATTTTTTCAATGTTACAAACAAATTTGGCTTTAACCCTATCTACTTCACGTATACAAAATTTACAGCTTCTGCCCGATGTGCAGTAACTACAATTATCTCGATCTCACTATCCTAACTACCCAAAATTGTATGATACAAAAGAATCACCTAAGAATGGTTGGTTAGTACTGTACAAGGAGGGTCAACGATCGATGACATCAGTGGCAACTGGTCCACCTCAACTATGCCTGTCAAGAAAAGTAGAAAGATTAAAACAGAGGATCGAAAAAACAGAATCTTAGCCGAAAATGAGCAAACGAAATAATCTCAACTCATTTACCGACGAGCACTATATACTATATTTTATCACTTCAGCTCAATAGCATTAACCCGTTAGGAAATTTGTATACTGATGCACAAACTTGCATTCATGCATGTCAGAAGCAAAAAAAATAAGGCTAACGCAGATTAGGCAAAATAGTGTTTGTTAATCATGTATGCCATGTGTTTAAAAAAGATTGGGACAGTAGCAGGCTTTTTTTTCATTTGTCATCAGGTGCTGAAAAGTCAGTAAGTAGTTCTCCTTTTCTAGATAACTAAATCCAAAAAGTACTTACCACAGAATATACAGCAGGATAGCGTAAAGCTCCATGGTCGAGCAAGAGCAGCAGTCCGCTGAACCAAGGTCGTGTTGTTGTCATGCAAAATGCAGGACAAGACCAGGGAGTTGGCCCATAAGGGCGAAATCAAGCATCTAGCTGCTTATTAGCAGCAACAGCAGTCGCTAACTAGCACTTTTTTTAGAAGAATTAGCTTTTGACTTCTCAGCATCGGCTTCTTTCAGTGCTTTCTTCTTCTCAAGTTCAGCTTGTTTACAGTTCTCCTCATGTGCCTTCCGAAACATTCGAACAAAATTTAAGAGGGTAGCAACCACTGGAATCAAACATTTCAATTTCAACGCTTTAGCTTGACATCAACATGTCGTTTCATAGCAAGATTACAAATTCACAATATGTCTGATGCGCATGAATGAGATAAGCTAATTTGTATACTTACATATGAGTAACAGCCTCTAGGTACAGTAGAAGATAATAAAAGATAAGGGTACAGTATACAGAGAGCAGCGTGGGAATAAAGCAAGCACTGTTCTACATATCACAGATATGACAGCAGTCACACTGTACGAGAGACAAATGGCAATTGGGATAACATGTCCATAGCTGTGTTGAGAAACATATACAGTAACCAGATAGCAGCATGGCATTAAACTAACTAATGTCGTAAGAGGTGACACGCAGTCAGTAGTCAAACTGTACGAGAGCGAAATAGAGAGTACGTGGAAGAACATATACATGGCTGCGTATATGGAAATTGAATAGTTAAACATGAGTGCATAATAAAAGGTAAGTTACATAATAATCTGTAATGAAATATAAAGAGGGCTATTTGGAATTTAGCATATTTTGATTCCACCCCTTTATGACCAGATATTAGGGCTGACAATCCTCACACTGGACCTGTGAACCTGGATCTGACCTGATTCAGGTTCTCAACCAGAAAGAAGAAAAAAGTTGGTCCCAAACATTTCAAATGAGAAGTTATATCAATTTGATTACCTCATTCCGTAGCATTTCAAACCCGAATGTGGACCTGAACCTGGCCCGATTCAATATATTAACCTGATTTTCACTCAGTTCACACAATTATAGGAACTTTCACATACAAATGAGGTCATTTTATTAGTTTCAATGTATAGCCACGTCCATTATATTCTTTTGTCTTATAAACTATTTTAAACTAAAAAATAATTTGACGTCTTACCTCAGCCCAAATTGCAATCAAGATTTGAATCGGAACCAGACACGTTCTGGAATTTGACAACCCTAACAGAAACGTTTAAGAGGCAGTGCATCCGTTTCTACATATACATACACAAATTCATTTTTGTATGTATAAGTGGTTAGGAAGTGTGTACATCCGGTACATGTAACTTACATGTACCGGCCACTAAAATGGCACATAAAGAATTTTTTAACTATATATCCAACAATATTAAATGGGTAGAATTTCTTCAGATAGATGTATTAGAAAATCACAATCATATATCTGGTATATCATGAGCTTTAGATGAATAAAAATCAACGGCATAACTATTTCTACAACTCGGCTTAGAAAATATACAAGTATATATTTTTTCTCATTGCATGATTAATGAATGTTGGACTGATATGATTTTTTATGCATGTAATCAAAGGGTATACATATATAACATACGGTTGGATTCATAGCTTTCAAGGCGGCCAGGCAGTGGTATGCTTTAGCTGGGCGCCAAGCCCGCCTAGGCGGGCGCATAGGCGCTGCCATATTTTTTTATTTTCTGCATATTAAATATAGAGAGAGAGAGTCAGGCTAGTGTACACTCGAGTGTACCGCAGGCACCGTACACCTCAGTCATTTTTTAAGATGCAGTAACTTTTTGAAAATTCTAAACCGTTGATCTTTTTCAATATCTTAAGAACATACTATATAATAAATTTTAGCTCATTTGGATACTTACAGGTCGTGCATCTAAAGGAGGCAAGAATCATGCATTTCAAATTAGTTTTGTGCGTTCATTTTGTTGTCCTTGGATGAGTGACTTACACTCATCCAAATGAGCTCAAATTTTGTATGTGGCCTATTATTATTGTAACCATGAAGATCAATGGATTGGATTTTAGAAAGACAAGGTCTAGATAGGAAAACACCATTGAGGTGTACGGCGTAATCTGTACAGTCGAGTGTATTCTAGCCTTATATATATATATATATATATATATATATAGAGAGAGAGAGAGAGAGAGTCAGGCTAGAATACACTCGAGTGTATCCGGAACGGAATACACTCAAGTAGTTTTTCATGATGCAATATTTTTTATGAAAATCGAATCCGTTGATCTTCTTAAACATCTCGTGAACAACTCATATGCAAAATTTGAGCACATTTGGATATCAATAGCTCATGTTATGAAGACCGCAAAAATTATCCATTTCAAATTAGTTTCGCGCGTCGATTTTGTTGCCCTTGGATGAGTGACTTACACTCATCCAAATGGGCTCAAAATTTGTATGTAGCCTCTTTATAGTATGACGGTGAAGATCGACGGTTTACATTTTGTAAAAAATAGTCTTGATATGCAAACACACTTGAGTGTATTTGTGCGATCCGTACACTCGAGTGTATTCTAGCCTGACTATATATATATATATATATATATATATATATATATATTGTTACAATATATGTTTTCTATATTCTGTTATTTATTTTGTTATTTGTTTATTCTGTATGGACCTCTCTGTAATTGTCACAGTGTTATATATATGAGGGTGCACACTTTGTGCAACCCTATGCTCTCTGAAACCCTGATTCTCTACATGGTATCAGAGCAGGTCCAGACCTAGGGCCTCTCTCTCCCTCCCTCCCTCTCCGGCGCCGCCCCCCCCCCCGCGCGCCCACAGCCGCCGCCGCCGGCCCGGGCGACAGCAGCAGCCGCCGGCCCAGGCAGCCGCAGGCGCCGCCGCCGCCGGGGGCAGCCGCAGCAGGCGCCGCCGCCGCCGGGGCTGCAGCGGTAGCCCGTCGCCGCCGCCGCCGAGGCAGGACAGCCCGCCGGCCGGCCGCCTCCCTGGCCTAGTCTACCGTCTCCCGCCGGCTCCCGGTCCGTCTACTCTCCTGGCTTGGTGCTCCGCTAGTGCTTGAGCAACCGTTGGTGTTGTTCGCACAGCAGGTGCGCTGCCGGGTTGATAGATCTGGCCTAGTTTAGTCTTCCGGGGGAGATCGGTACGTTGTTCGGCTAGGGCCTTCGTCGGTTCGTGTTGTTTGTACCTGCCTGCCCGTGTAGGCTTCGGCCTCCGGGTCTTCTACTACACCTTGGTGTAGTCTGTATGTGAGAGGTCCCGTGTGATCGTCTACCTGCTTGTCTTGCCTGCCTGTTGTGCCTGCCTTTCTGATGGCGTCCTCGACTGATGATCTGCGTCGTCAAGTTACTACGGTCAAACTTGACGGACGCAACTACCAGCTGTGGGTCTGTTCCTTTGTGATATATGCCAAATCACAAGGGAAATATTCCCATCTCATTCGTGCCGGTCCACCACAGCCTGCTGAAGATGCTGATTTGAAGGACGTCAAAGCCTATGATGATTGGGTCCGTGATGACTCAACAGTGATGACCTGGATTCTCAACAGCTCGGTTGAGAAGATTAGTGTGACTCTTCTCCGATTACCTACGGCAAAGAAGATGTGGGATGAACTTGCTGGCACCTTCTCCCACAGCCAGAATCCGAAGAAAGTGTTTGATATCAACAAACAGCTTAGTCGTCTCACCTTCACTGGTACTGATATCGCCGATTACTTCTCTACGTTCACCGGGTTGTGGGGTGAACTGGAGACGTATCATCCCTTGTCCACGGATCTGGCGACTATGCGCAAACAGCGCGATGAGCTACAGCTGATTCAGTTTTTGAGTGGCTTGCCTGACTCCTATGCTGGAGTTGTGGATCAGATTCTGGCTGGTGATCCACTGCCTTCCCTTCGGAGTGCCTACCAGCGACTTCTGCGTCTCTCCTCCCCGACACCAGATGTTGGGGACTCTACTGCCTTAGCTGCCTGGGGTGGTCGTGGCCGTGGTCGCGGTCGCGGTCGTGGCCGCTCTTCTGATGGACGTCCTCCCCTTGGTGCGGGGCGTGGTCGTTCTCCTACTGCTGGGCGTGGGGCCCCTCCTGCTACTACTACTACTGCGCGACCTTCGCCTGGATCCCGTTTGTGTTCTTACTGTGGTCGGACGAACCACATTGAAGAAAAATGTTGGGAGAAGTATGGAAAACCTGAATGGGCAAACACTGTTGTTGATTCTTCCACTGCTGCTTCTGAGGGTGCTGCACATCCTTCTACACCAGACACTGCGGACACTACTACTGCTGACTACATCCGGGCTGAAGTCGAACGTCTTCTTTTGGAGCGTGGTGGTTCCTCTTCTGACGCATCCACGAGTGGAGCTCATGCTGCCCATACTGGTTATGATACTGCTTTTTTGAGTTCACATTTGCCTCCTCCATCTGGTAATAATAAATGGGTGATTGACTCTGGTGCATCCTCCCATATTTCTGGAAATCGGGCTTTGTTTAAGTTTATCTCTAAACCTGCTCATAAATCTACAGTTATGGTTGCTGATGGATCTAGATCTTCTGTTTCTGGCATTGGGGACATTATTTCTCAGTCTTTTATCAAATCTGCCTTATATGTGCCTAACTTTCCTATGAATTTATTATCTGTGAGCAAACTTGTAAGGAATTTGAACTGTAGCCTGACATTCCGTCCTGGCTCTTGCATTTTTCAGGACCTTCTCACGAGGATGCAGATTGGTGGGGGGTATGAAGGTGCTGATGGTCTCTACTACTTGGACGCGATGCCAAAGTCTACTAAGGTTTCAGCTCTATCTGCATCAGTCTCTACTTTACAGTGGCATTACCGGCTGGGACATCCTTCTTCTGACAAACTGCGCCATTTATTTCCTGATATGAGTAGCTGTAGTCTCCAGTGTGAGTCTTGCCAATTGGGTAAACAGACTAGATCGGTATATCCGCGGCGCAGTTCTATGAGCAGCAGGCATATTTTTGATGTAGTACATTCTGATGTGTGGGGACCATGTAATGTACCAAGTGTGTCTGGTTATAGATACTTTATTTTGTTCATTGATGATTTTTCGCGGACTACTTGGCTATTTCTGTTGAAAAGTAGATCCGAAGTGCTATCTACAATAAAGTTCTTTTTTGCTGAAATTAAAACTCAGTTTGGTGTACCTATTAAAATTTTTAGAACTGATAATGCTTTGGAGTTTGTTCAAAAAGATGTGGAATGTTTTTGTAAAACTGTTGGAACTTTACATCAAACCTCTTGTGCCTATACACCACAACAGAATGGTGTTGCAGAAAGGAAGAATCGTCATTTATTGGAAGTGGCCCGCACTATCATGTTACATTCACATGTTCCTCGTTCTTATTGGCCAGAAGCGGTTATGACTGCTTGTTTTCTTATTAATCGTATGCCCTCATCGGTTATTGGTAACAAAATCCCGTTTCAAGTTCTACATCCGGAGGCACCCTTGTTTTCTGTCCCTCCACGGATTTTTGGTTGCACGTGTTTTGTCCGTCTTCTTGGCCCGTCTTCTGATAAACTCTCGCCTCGTGCAACTAAATGTGTTTTCTTGGGATATTCGAGGACTCAAAAAGGCTATCGCTGTTATTTTCCTGCTACGAGAAAGTGGTTGACTAGTAGTGATGTGGTATTTTTTGAGGACACTCCTTTTTATTCATCTGCGGGAGACAAATTGCAACCAGATCTCATTGCACCACCCTTGCCGATTCTGTCTGATTGTGTACCTGAGACAGTTGATACTGAGATGCCAGTTCGTCCTCAGCTTCGTGTTTATCAGCGCAGGAACAAAGCACCTCCTTCTCATGTACCCCCCCCAGCCGACCAATCTTCACCTCCAGAAGGTTCTGCTTCTCCTGAGGTACAATCTGATTTACATATTCCTATTGCTCTTCGCAAAGGAACTCGTTCCTGCACGTCTCATAGTATTGCTCATTTTGTATCTACTGATCATCTCACTGCTCCGGCGCGTGATTTTGTACATGCCTTATCTGCTGTTACTGTTCCTAAGTCTATTCAGGATGCTCTGCGGAGTACAGCATGGACTTCTGCTATGCAGGATGAGATGACAGCTTTGACTGATAGAGACACTTGGGAGCTGGTGGATCCTCCTCCTCAGTGCAAGCCTGTTGGTTGTCGCTGGGTTTACACTGTCAAATATCAACCGGACGGTACAGTTGAACGGTTGAAAGCTCGATTGGTTGCCAAAGGATATACTCAGACCTACGGCATTGACTATTTTGAGACTTTTTCCCCTGTTGCTCGCTTGAATTCTGTTAGAATATTGTTATCTGTAGCTGTAAATTCTGACTGGCCCCTTCTACAGCTTGATGTGAAGAATGCTTTCTTATATGGTGATCTGCAGGAAGAGGTTTACATGGAGCAACCTCCTGGGTTTGTTGCTCAGGGGGAGTCTCATAAAGTTTGTCGGCTTAAAAAATCTATTTATGGGCTTAAGCAAAGTCCACGTGCCTGGTTTGATAAATTAAGCAGGATTCTTTCTGATTTTGGCTTTCTACGGTCTCAAGTGGATCATTCTGTCTTCACGAAGAAAACGTCTGCAGGGATTATTATTCTGATTGTCTATGTAGATGATATCATTATTTCAGGCAGTGATTCTACAGGTATTCAGGCCACAAAAACTCATTTGGGTAAGCATTTTGCTACCAAAGACTTGGGCAGATTACGATACTTTCTGGGTATAGAAGTTTCCAGGAACTCTGGTGCTCTTGTATTGTCCCAAAGGAAATATGTACTTGATATCTTGCAGGAAACTGGTATGATGGGAGCAAGACCTTCAGATACTCCTATGGATCCCAATGTTGATTGGGACGATGATACTTCACCTATGTTTTCTGAGCCAAAGAAATACAGGAGACTTATTGGGAAATTGATTTATCTGACTGTTACTCGTCCTGATATTACTACTGCTGTGGGTCTTCTGAGCAGGTACTTGGACAAGCCTAGACAGTGTCATTGGGATGCTGTATGTCACATTCTGAGATACTTAAAAAGGGCACCTGGCAAAGGTTTGCATTACAAGAAATCTGGACACTGTAAACTTGAAGGCTATTCTGATTCAGATTATGCGGGCAGCAGGATTGACAGGAAATCCACCTCTGGCTACTGTACCTATGTAGGGGTAACTTGGTGACTTGGAGGAGCAAGAAACAAAATGTTGTAGCTCGCTCCAGTGCTGAAGCTGAATACAGGGCTATGGCCCATACTGCTTGTGAACTTCTCTGGGTGCGCTCTCTTTTGCATGAACTTGGGATTGAATCTTCTTATGCGATTCCTATGCACTGTGACAATCGAGCTGCTATTTTCATTGCCAATAATCCTGTTTATCATGAGCGCACCAAGCATATTGAGGTGGATTGCCATTTTATTCGAGAGTCTGTTCTGGCTGGTAAAATTTGCACTCCTTTCACGAGATCTGAAGATCAAGTTGCTGATGTCTTCACGAAACTTCTGGCTAAGAAGCATTTCTGCACACTGGTGGACAAGTTGGGCATGATTGATATCTATGCTCCAACTTGAGGGGGAGTGTTACAATATATGTTTTCTATATTCTGTTATTTATTTTGTTATTTGTTTATTCTGTATGGACCTCTCTGTAATTGTCACAGTGTTATATATATGAGGGTGCACACTTTGTGCAACCCTATGCTCTCTGAAACCCTGATTCTCTACATATATATATATATATATATATATATATATAAATATATATATATAGAGAGAGAGAGAGTCAGGCTAGACTACACTCGAGTGTACAGATCACGCCGTACACCCCAATGGTGTTTGCCTATCTAGACCATGTTTTTCCAAATACTAATCCATTGATCTTCATGGTTACGATAATAATAGGTCACATACATGATTTTTGCCTCATTTAGATGCATGACCTATAAGTGTCCAAATGAGATAAAATTTATTATATAGTATGTTCTTATGATAATTAAGAAGATCAACGGTTTAGATTTTTCAAAAATTTACTGCATCTTCAAAAATGATTGAGGTGTACGTTGCCTCCGGTACACTCGAGTGTACACTAGCCTGACTATATATATATATATATATATATATATATATATATATATAAGGTATTATGTGTATATTTTATGATCTACGCCCTAAATAGTAATTTAATGGTGAGTTAACAACCAAAAAAGCCTAAAAAGAACACAATATGTCAAATATATGTTAAAATGACATTATCCAAAATAAAAAATAGGAAAAAAAATCTAGACTCATCGGGCGCCCCTAGGCGGTGGTCCTGGGCACTCGCCCAGGCGTCCATTTTCAATTTTAGGCAGGCGAGGGGCTAGGTGGACCCCCTTTGGGCGCCTACCTGCCTAGGGGTGCCTCAACAATTGTGGTTGGATTATTCTATTGAGTATTGCACATATGTTAAATCAATATGGGTCATGGTATTAAAAACCCCGCCTCGAGGCTCTCGGGGCTTACGTCTCAAGGAGAAGCTATCCTAAGTACGCCTCGTTGTCCCGGACTGAGGCTCGCCTCACAACAATGAGGCTTTGAGGCTTAGCTGAGGCGCACGCCTCGGTTATGGATGGTCTTATGTTACCCACATACTTTTCTACTTTAAGATTATTACAAACATTTACTAAAAGTTTTCTATTAATTGTTGTCGTAGTTACTTATCATTTTCTTATAATTGAATTTATCACTATTATTCTATGAGTGAGATCTTTCAATCTTCAAGGTTAAATTTGTCTTTGTTTGCTACCTTTTTTATTTACTATGTCGGTGAATTTCATTTCATTGTTAAGTAATTTTGGTTCCTTGTTCCTAATAATTTTTAAATGCATATAATATTACAATCATTGATACTCATTATTTGCTAAATAGTTATTATAGTATTGTGGTAGTCTTTAATCTCTATTTAATCCTATTAAGTTACAGAAATCACTTCTATTTGGTCTTGTATATACGTATTTATGTTTTACACACACACATATATATATATAGAGAGAGAGAGAGTCAGGCTAGAATACACTCGAGTGTATTCGAAGTAGAATACACTCTAAGTAGTTTTTCATGATGCAATATTTTTTTTCAAAAATCTAATCCGTTGATCTTCTTGAACATCTTGTGAATAGCTCGTATACAAAATTTGAGTACATTTGGACATTAATAGGTCATGTTGTAGAGACCTCAAAAATTATATATTTCAAATTAGTTTCGCGCGTCGATTTTGTTGCCCTCAGATGAGTACTTACATTCATCCAAATGGGCTCAAAATTTGTATATAGCCTAGTTATAGTATGACAGTGAAGATAAATGGTTTACATTTTGCAAAAAAATAGTCTTGATATACAAACACATTTGAGTGTATTTGTACGATCTGTACACTCGAGTGTATTCTAGCCTGACTCTCTTTCTCTTTCTCTCTCTCTCTATATATATATATAGCATGTACACTCGAGTGTAGTCTAGCCCGACTCTCTATATATATAGAATCAGACTAGAATATACTCGAGTGTATTCGAAGTAGAATACACTCAAGTAGTTTTTCATGATATATAGAATCAGACTAGAATATACTCGAGTGTATTCGAAGTAAAATACACTCAAGTAGTTTTTCATGATGCAACATATTTTTCAAAAATCTAATCCATTGATCTTCTTAAACATCTTGTTAATAGCACATATACAAAATTTGAGCAAATTTGAACATTTATAGGTCATGTTATAAAGACCACAAAAATTATCCATTTCAAATTAGTTTCGCACGTCAATTTTGTTGCCCTCGGATGAGTGACTTACACTCATCCAAATGGGCTCAAAATTTGTACGTATCCTAGTTATAGTATGACAGTGAAGATCATTGGTTTACATTTTGCAAAAAAATAGTTTTGATATGCAAAATGTGATCTGTACACTTGAGTGTATTCTAGCCTGATTATATATATATATATATATATATATATATATATATATATATATATATATATATAGATAGAGAGAGAGAGAGAGTCAGGCTAGAAGACACTCGAGTGTATTCGAAGCAGGATACACTCAAGTAGTTTTTCATGATGCAATATTTTTTTCAAAAATCTTATCCATTGATCTTTTTAATCATTTTGTGAATAACTAATATAAAAATTTTGATCACATTTGGACATTTACAGGTCATGTTATAAAGACCGCAAAAATTATACATTTCAAATTAGTTTTGTGCGTCGATTTTGTTGCCTCGGATGAGTGACTTACACTCATCCAAATGGGCTCAAAATTTGTATGTAGCCTAGTTATAGTATGACGGTGAAGATCAATGGTTTACATTATGTAAAAAATAGCCTTGACATGCAAACACAGTTGAGTGTATCTGTGCGATCTGTACACTCGAGTGTATTCTAGCCTGACTCATATATATTACACTCATCCAAATGGGCTCAAAATTTATATGTAGCCTAGTTATAGTATGACGGTGAAGATCAATGGTTTACATTTTGAGTAAATTTAGCCTTGATATGCAAACACACTTGAGTGTATCCGTGCGATCTGTACACTCGAGTGTATTCTAGCCTGACTCATATATATATATATATATATATATATATATATATATATATATATAGCCTAGTTATAGTATGACGGTGAAGATCAATGGTTTACATTTTGTAAAAAATAGCCTTGATATGCAAACACACTTGAGTGTATCCGTGCGATCTATACACTCAGAGTGTATTCTAGCCTGACTCATTCACACACACACACCAATATATATATATATATATATATATATATGTATGTAGCCTAGTTATAGTATGACGGTGAAGATCAATGGTTTACATTTTGTAAAAAATAGCCTTGATATGCACACACAATTGAGTGTATATGTGTGATATGTACACTCGAGTGTATTCTAGCTTGACTCATATATATATATATATATATATATATATATATAATTTACAAAATGTAAACCATTGATCTTCACCGTCATACTATAACTAGGTTACATACAAATTTTGAGCCCATTTGGATGAGTGTAAGTCACTCATCCAAGGGCAACAAAATCAACGCGCGAAACTAATTTCAAATGCATAATTTTTGTGGTCTTTATAACAAATGTGCTCAAATTTTGCATATGAGTTATTCACAAGATGTTTAATAAGATCAATGGATTAGATTTTTGAAAAAAATATTGCATTACGAAAAATTACTTGAGTGTATTCTAGCCTATATATATATATATATATATATATATATAGAGAGAGAGAGAGAGAGAGGCTAGAATACACTCGAGTGTATTCGGAGCAGAATATACTCAAGTACTTTTTCATGATGCAATATTTTTTTCAAAAATTTAATCCATTGATCATTGTAATCATCTTGTGAATAACTCAAAAAAAATTGAGCACATTTGGACATTTATAGGTCATATTATAAAGACCGCAAAAATTAAGCATTTCAAATTAGTTTTGTGTGTCGATTTTGTTGCCCTCGGATGAGTGACTTACACTCATCCAAATGTGCTCAACATTTGTTTGTAAGCTAATTATAGTATGACAATGAAGATCAATGGTTTACATCTTCCAAAAAATAGTTTTGATATGCAAACACACTTGAGTGTATCCGTGTGATCTATACACTCGAGTGTATTCTAGCCTGACTCTCTCTCTCTCTCTTTCTATATATATATATATATATATATATATATATATATATCGCACGAGTGTATATATATAGATCTATACACACACACATATGCATATAATCATGGTTATCAGGACCGAACCGGACCGGCCGGTTGAACCGGTCACCCTACCGGGTCGGTTTCCTCTAAAAACCGGAAATGACGTCTGACCGGCATCAAACCGGTGAACCGACCGGTTGAACCGGTCTGGTTTTTGCCCAACCGGCCGGTTCTCTCATTTAGCAAGGAAATGCATTGTTGCTGCTATTTTATGTTATTTAACATTGAATACTATATAAATGCTGGTGTATAAATATCCATGAATAGTATAATATTGTTATTTGGTCTTTTTTATCAGTTATTGTGAGGAATTATGCTATTATTCATGTTTCATAACTTTTATAGGGATAATTTCCATGAGTATCAAAGACATTTATATATTATTAAACTACTAGTGACGTCATGCTGACGTCACCGGTTGAACCGGTCAGACCACTGGTTGAACCAGTAAACCGTGAACTAGAGACCTCACCGGTTCACTGATCGGTTCGAGTCTGACAACCCTGCATATAATATATATGTATGTATATACATTTAAATATTTAAAAGTTTATCAACGCCTCGTACATATTTCAAGGCTTACGCCTCGCCTCTTTGAGAGAAAAACGTCTCATTACGCCTCACGCACTTTAAAACCTTGATATGGGTACATAAAAGCTCTCTCTCTATCTATCTATTTCTCTCAATACGTATAGAGAGAGCATGCAAGACTATAATACCCACATAGATAATAGAATTGTGCCAACCAAGCAACCAGGATTATAACTTGGGTAAAACTAATACAAGCCAATTATTATTTGAGTAAAATTATTACAATTTTGCATTCGTGTTACAGTTGGGCCGTTCGTTTCATAAAATTTACTTTTACTGTTGTTGATGAAAATTGTATTTGTTCACAACAATTTAATATTTTGTCTTGTATCTACAATTTTTCTTGTATTTACAATCAGCCTACCTTCTACTTCTATTTCCTCTTTTTTACATTAGATTCATCTATGGTTATTTTGCATTTATCTCATTATTGCATATTTGTATATATTTAAGTTGTGTTTGATTGCTTATTTGCATGATTGCATGTAATTGTAAAAAGTAAATATGTAATTATATGAATATTGTATAATTATATAGATAAAATAATTAAAAAAATCCAAAACCACAAATACTCTCGCATATTGCATAAACTCTATTCAGTGATCTCTCCAAACGTACAACACATACCGGTTTTCCGAACACTTGAGACAACTTTGACTTTATGGTGCAATCTCTATAGGCATGCATTCTATAGACAAATCTCGCATATTGCATAAACTCTATTCAGTGATCTCTCTCTCTCTCTCTCTCTATATATATATATATACAGAGTCAGGCTAGAATACACTCGAGTGTATTCGGAGCAGAATACACTCGAGTAATTTTTCATGATGCAATATTTTTTTCAAAAATCTAATTTGTTGATATTCTTAAACAACTTGTGAATAGATCATACGCAAAATTTGAGTACATTTGGAGATTTATAGGTCATGTTATAAAGACCGCAAAAATTATGCATTTCAAATTAGTTTCGCACGTCGATTTAGATCATACGCAAAATTTGAGTACATTTGGACATTTATAGGTCATGTTATAAAGACCGCAAAAATTATGCATTTCAAATTAGTTTCGCACGTCGATTTTGTTGCCCTTGGATGGGTGACTTACACTCATCCAAATGGGCTTAAAATTTGTATGTAGCCTAGTTATAGTATGACGCTGAAGATCAATGGTTTACATTTTGCAAAAAATAGTCTTGATATGCTAACACACTTGAGTGTATTCGTGCTATCTGTACACTCGAGTGTATTCTAGCCTGACTCTATATATACTTATATATACACACACACAAAAGATTGTTTCCCGAGCAGGCTACCCAACTTTTGCACACACATGTATGTATAAGTCAGGCTAGAATACACTTAAATGTAGCAGAGACATGATACACTCAAGTAGTTGTATACCTTGTAAAGATTATTTTGAAAATCCAAACACTTGGAATTAAAAAATCATATAAATAGCCTAGATACAAACTTCGAGTTCGTTTAGACACTGATAGGTCATGCATCTAAAGTTCAAGTCGATCACGGTCTAAGAAACAATCTTGCTTCAGAAAACATTACCACATATAGCCAAGGGAAACAACAAAGGAATGAGGATAGAGCACATCTATTGAGTGCTCATTGACCTTGTGGTATCTGTGGGAGTTTGAGGGTCATAGCAATATCAGCAAATGAGGAAATGGACAACCTTTATTAAAAATAAAAGCCTAGATATGGTTATAGAATACTTACAAAATATTACATAGCAGATTTGGACAAAAATATTTAGATTACTATCCTAGGAAGCACAGACACGAACACGGATTTGGACACGTCAAGTTTGGAAAATATGAGACACATGTACAAGTCAGACACATCAAAACAAATAATATGTGCATACATATGAGTATGAATATATAATGAATATAGAAACACAAATATCTACAAGATATAAAAAACAACCAATCACATTTTCTGGTTCAAAAATATATACATGTGTGTGGAGTCATCGTCACTTCGAACTCCAAAGATACTTGACTCTTTTTTCATTTTCAAGCAACAACTAGATATAAAGAATACAATTGATGTCATAGTATATTGAAATATTCACATATAAATCAAGCCAATTGTGCAATTCCTTACGAGATCAAACCAACAACATATTATTAACAATATGAACGAAACGCACAATTTATAACCTACAAGAATGTTGCAAAAACAATTTAAGAACACTATGCTCGAATAATTGTGTATATTTAACAATAATGAGAAAATATATATTAATAATGAAATAGAGGATGTATATATAATTGTAAAGTGAATAGGAGAGAAGGAGAAAAAATGACATAAGAAAAGAGGGTGTGTTTTGGATTGTAGTTTCACTATGCTCATGGTGGAATAGGAGGATGGCGTGTGCTAAAATAGTTGGGTGGAAGAGTGAAAGGTAATAGTAGACATAATAGAGGGTGTGTTCTTGGATATAATTTTTTGGTGGAGGAAGGGGAGGAGACCATTTGTGGAGCATACAAAGATAGAGGGGGAGACATGTAAGGAGAAGAAATAAGAGGATGGATTGGTATGGCGGAGAAAACGAGGTTGTTGTGGCTGTCATGGACATTTGGTTGGCATGGACACGACATGAACACATTCTATGTGTGTCGTTACGTGTCCACGTTGGACACGTGTCTAGACAGCAACGGTAACTACCGAGAAGTATTTATGCTACCTAACGATCAAGGTTATAGCTTGGGTGGAATTATACATTTCGGTGAAATTATTACATTCCAGTCATATTCGGGTGAAAAGCATTACAATTTTGCATTCGTGATATCGCTCATTTTTTTATATAAATTGCTTTTACTACTATCGATGAAAATAATATTTTTCCACAATGTATTTATAGTTGTTTTCTTGTATTTACAATTTCAGGTTGTTCAAGATGTTTGCCATAGGATCACTACAACATGGTGAAATGTAGAGCAACTAGAGTATTATACTATTATGTGACCTGAAGATCTCTAAGTTTTATACAGTGAATTAAAAAGTGTTTTAGGTGGCCGCTTAAGTGGCCAGGACCCTCAACCGCTTAATCATGCCCCTAATCGCCCGCTTAACAGGTTTGAAGAAAATCGTCTGCTTTTTGCCTGCTTCACCCGTTTTTTTCCACTTTTTTCCCGTTTTTTCCGCTTTTTCCCCGCTTTTTTTTAAATAATACTGGAAGCATGTAACATTAATTTTCTTGCTGCTTTCAGTGATTACTGATTGGTACTACTGGTTAGTATCTGCAATTACTGATCTGCTTGTTGATTTTAGTGATTAGAAATATTGATTAGTAGTAAAGTATTGATGAATACTTAGTTAATTATAGATTTTCTGATTAGATATGTATAGAAGTTCCTTAGAAATATATTTTTTATATACACATACATGTAATTTTGTATAAAAATATATAAAATTTAGACACCCGCTTTTTCAAAAATCGCCCGCTTAATCGCCCGCCTACCGCTTAATCGGTTACAGAGTGCTGTCCGCACGCCTCCCGCTTCCCGCTTTCTGATACCTTGATTTTATAGAACTATATGCCCAGTCATGCTATATAGAAGTGAATGATAGGCAGTGAAGAAACAAGGTTTCAACAAGATGAATGTGGCCGAAATGTGATATGTTAAGACGGGTGTGTAGAAAGAGAAGAAAAGATCTTTTGAGAAATGACTATATCAAGGGCAAAGTAGGGTAGTGAGTATATACGACAAGTTGTGCAACGGCCGACTGAGATGATATGGACATGCGCAACGCGGATCGAGTACAGAAGCTATATGATACAATGCCATTGAGTTGAGCACAATTAAAAGAAAAGGTTGGCCTAAATTAACATGGGAAGAGATTATAAAGAGATATTTTAAATCTTTATATCTTGATTAGAAAATGACCCATAATAGAGTTGATTGGAAAAGAAGGATCCATGTAGTCGAACCGACAGGGATCGGAGTGAGGCTTAGATGATGAAGATGATTAACAATTTGAGGCTTCTAGTCACACTGCATTACATGTGGGTAACAAAAGCTTCTTTCTTGTGTGGTCATCATAACTATATATATATATATATATATATATATACACACACACACACACACACACATGGAGTCATGCTAGAATACACTCGAGTATAGCGGACAACATAGTAACAAGTTCGGGATTCGGCGACTTTTCGGCTGGCTGGAAAAAATCGGAATTCGGAAAAAATCGAGAAAAGTCGTGAAAAGATCGATAAAGTTCGGTCAAAGTTCGGTCAACTATTCGGAAATAATCGAGAATAAGTTGGCTATATAAGTATATACATATGTATGTATGTATATATATGTATGTATGTGTATATATATAGATAAATGTTTGTATGTACATACATATATGATGCATGTAACTGTTACGGCCACAAGACATACAATCTTAGTGAGTGAAAAAGAAGTAAAAAATAGTTGAGTAATAACATGAACTGTCCAGAGGAGTGGGGGGGTTGAGGTTTAGTGTGTATTAGGAATTTTGTGCACGTGGTTTGGTAAAAAAAGAGCAAGCGAATTAAAATAAAAAACATCGTGAAAAATCGTGAAAAGTCATGAAGAATCGTAAAAAATCGTATAAATCGCTAAAAAGCGGGATTAATCGTGAAAAGTCGTGAAAAATCGGTGATTGGCATATTAATCGTGATGAATATTCGGGAGCCTATAACATCGTGAAAAATTGCCGATTTTTCGTAAAATTCGGAGACTTTTGTTACTAAGGCGGACAACACTCAAATCTTTTTGTGCCTTATAAAAATTATATTAAAAATCTAAACATTTGATATATATATATATACACACACACACATGGAGTCATGCTAGAATACACTCAAGTATAGCGGACAACACTCAAGTCTTTTTGTGCCTTATAAAAATTATATTAAAAATATAAACATTTGATCTTCTTAAATATCATATAAATAGCGTACAGAGAAAATTTGAATTCATTTGGACATTTACAGGCCATGCATCTAAAGATAACAAAAATGATGCACTTGAAAAACTTTGTGCGTCGATTTTGTTGTACTTGGTTGAGTGCCTTACCAACATCCAAATGACCTCAAATTGTGAACTGACTATATTTATCATACCAATGAAGACCAACGATTTGGATTTTCCAAAAAATATTGAATGATATACAAATCACACTTGAGTGTATTCTAGCTTGTCTCTCTGTCTCTCTCTCTCTCTCTATATATATACAACAATTTTGATTTTCCAAAAAATATTGATTGATATACAAACCACACTTGAGTGTAGCACGTGATCTGTACACTCGAGTGTATTCTAGCCTGACTCTCTCTCTATATATATATATATATACACACACACACAGAGAGACGGTGAGGCTAGTCAAAAATAAATCCATCCCAGAAAAACCCACGTGCAGCCAACTTACAAACCAACATAACATTTGTGAGTATGTTGAAATCTCCCCCCACCCCAACTTATTCTCCCTACATCTCTCTATCTCTCACTTTATGTGATCTCCCTCTCTCTCTCTAAGTTACCTCCACCTCCCACTGTTCGCCTCTCCACTTCTCTCCTTTACGCTGCTCTCCGCTTCTCCGTTCAATCTGGCATGGCTGTCAGCGCCTTCCTTATTGTTGAGGATGACAAGCAATTGGGGGTCATCACCTGATCCCTTCTCCCGTCTTCTCCATTTGCCTCTTCAAGCGCATTTCCAGCTTTCCTTCACGTGTGACCGTCTAACAAGGTTGTCAGGCCCTTCTTTTCAGCCAATGAGCAGTTGTCGAGGATGATAACTAGACAAGCGTCATCACCAGGAAGTCATCAGCCGCCGAGGACGACAATAGCAACACCTAATCTACTATTCTTCTCTGGATCATCACTACGGTATATTCAAAAATCGACAAGCCACTCGTTGTTGCTAGTATAATCCTGGGCTCTACACAGTCAGCGGCCAATGCCAAGAGCATTGCAAGAATCAGACATTATTAGGATTACAGGGCCTGAGACAGGGAGGAAGGAAAGAGCCATCAAGATTTCAACACTATATGTACAATAGACAATGAACCAGACAATTAACAACAAAATGTAAAAGCAAACTAAGTCATTCATCATTCACCCAAACCACACCCCTAACTTTTTGATGAATCACAGGTTGTCGAGCTCCAAGAACAGAACTACTAATTAGAATGACTACAGACTGTGATTCAGACAAATTTTCCTGATCTTCTCCACTAATATAAACATAAGCATATATATTAACGCTACTCTACAACTGCATGACCTTCTCCCCAACAAGATATATATATTCAAGATAGGAATGATCCAGAGCTGGGGCCTGAACTGCACCATGGCCGTCGACATGCTTGGCGACAGGGTTTTCCTTAGGAAACAATTCCTAGGACTCACTGTGACTAACCTTGGTGCTATATGATAGGTGAGCATCACTAATACAACATTGATGCAGCCCTGATGGAGCATTTGTGGTGGAGTAGCCTCTGGTGTTGATGCGTCGCACTGGCTGGCAACATGGTTTTAAGCAAACAGATCAGCTGATTGAACCTTAAACAGTCATTCATAATAAAGATCAAAACACAGCGAGATTGCCATTCTACACCTCTACTCCCCACCTCCATTCCATTGTTTCTCAAGAGTAATTTCAAGATCTTCCACCTGCATTGCCTTTGGAATCACATGGCTTTGGTGTACATGTGCATGGCGTTTATCTCAGCATTATAATAATCTCACAGTTCAGCTGCCATGGAAGCTCATCGAGTTGCATTCTAGTGTCTGCCTGCCTATGGCTAGCTATATTTGTTTATCCACAGCAACCACTAGCTATTAGTCATCAGCTTCTTGATCCTTGGTGTCTATCTCAGTGTCGGGAGTTCTATAATACAAACCTAACCTCCCATGCACTCAGCTAGCCCTCCTCTATTAGCTGCAACATTTTTCCCTTGACTGCAACGCCATATTAATTGTCTCTGGTGTACAAGGTGTGAGTAACATTTTCAGCAACGTATACAGTGTACAAGGTGAACAGCATGTAAGGGTGTTTACTTAATTGATGTCTTGCTCATTTGATCTCCCCCCCCCACCCCATGGAACACCATTATAGAAGGTAATGTACACGGGAGAAGAGGTAGGCATAGCATATGTTAACCAACTGCATGTAAATCCAGAAATCTGTAACATTTAACATAATTCAAAAATATAGAATGAAAGATTATGTTTTTTTTTGAAGTTTGAAAGATTTTGTATTAATTGCCTGTTATCACTCGATTCAAGCTTTTAGTAGTTGGAAATGCTTAATCTCTTTACAGCTAGCCACTGCCACCAGTGCCGGCGGATTAATTACACCATGGTTTCATTTCATCTTCTTTAGTCTGCTGTATATCAATACATCAGGTGTGGTGCAATTTATGCAGCACCAACCGTCTTTCTTTTCAAGGTGTGTTCAACAATTCTAGTATTTGGGCTGACTTTTATTTATGACCAAGAAGGCAAAAGCAGATGCCTGCCTCAGCCTTTCTGTGGGGCTGGCTGCCCTTTGGACTCTACAACAACTGCACAGTCTCGATTGCTATATATCTCTAGCCCCATGGATTATAATTTCGGTCGAAATTGCAAAATTTTGACCAAAGTTTCGGTTTCGCCCAATACCAGAGATCGAAATCAAAATGCCAAATTGCAAAATTTCTGATATGCAATTCCATAAAAGAAATTGAAAAAAAATCTAAAAAAATCTTTAAAAAAGTGGGACACCCCCCTCAGTTAGTTGAATCCAAAATATAAGATATAGCATGTTATTGTATAAGAATATATGCATATGTACATTGCATGACGAGAATCCTAATCGAAACAGTATTGTATATTTTCACTCACACAAATAGGAGCCTCCCACCCTGTACCAACATATGATATTATTGCATAATTAGGTATATTTGAGTTACAAGAGACATTAAGTCTCCCCTCCCTCAAAGAGTGTGCCAGAGTCCGGATGACTGCAAAGGTGGTAAATAATGTGCACTATGTGAGGTTCGAACATGAGTCCTTCGGCGAGGACCTACTGTGCTCGACCATCCGTGTTACACATGTTGGGTATAATTAGGTACATTTATGTATGTAGATCGTCATGGTAAAATTTCATGACTTAATTCCATTATATGGTCTAGGGGTGAGCAAATAATGGCCCAGACTGCAAAACCGGACCGGACTGGTCAGTTCGGTCCGGTCCATAATGAGTTCGGTCCAGTCCGCGGTCCGCAAATTTTGGTGAATTCGGTCTTCAGTCCGGTCCGGTCCAAAAACGGTCCGACCGTAGACCGTTTTATGTAACAAGTACAAATAAAGTACACATATAAGCACTAGTCGCGTAAATATTTTCTATTAATGTTATATAATTGTTAGAAGTAACTAATATTATCTACTTTTTACAATTAAATAAGTTGTGAAAAAAATAATAAGGCTGATTACGGTCCAAACGTTTCGGTCCGGTCCGGTCCGGTCCTACCTCAAAACAGTCCGGTCCCGGTCCTACCTCGAAACGGTCCGGTTTACGGTCCATAAATTCTTACAAAGTTGGTCCTCGGTCCGGTCCGGTCCGGTCCGGTCCGGTTCTGGACCGATGCTCACCCCTAATATGGTCGACGAAGTTTGTGTCGAAATCTTGTATTGACAAGGGCGGACATTTTCAGAATTTTGGTCGAAGCTTTAGCAAAACTCTATATCTGGACCATCGGAGACGATGTCAAAATCGACATTTTAAACTATGGATGGCCCTCTCTCGGCACAAAACAACTTCTACATCTCCTCCATCCATCGAACATACCAAGGCATGATCATCATGAAACGGATGGTGGCACAGGGGAATCGTGCATCCTCATCCTAATACGGTCGTCCTGGTGACCTATGACAACCATAAATTTACGGTTTTGTCAGTGTGGCGTCACTACCTAAGACCATCAATCAATCATGGAGGACATTGACGATGTTGTCCTTGAACGTATACCGCATACCCAAACATCCTCACCACGATGGCACATCAAGAGCTTAAGATTGGTGGTGACATCATTCTCTGAGACCATCGAGGATGGCAACAAGAGAAGCGAAAGGAATCATGCAAAGAGAGAAAGAGGTGTCACATAGAGGGAAGAAAGAGAGAGAAAGAACATGGGAAGGGGGCGGACGACTAGTGGGTTCAATTCACGGACGTAAGTCTGGCTGGGACTAGGCTGTGAGAAATTATGGGGATCCATAGCATAATATCAGTTGGGTATGTCTAGTTGACTGGACACACACACACACATAGACAGACCCAACTGATATTATGCTATGGATCCCCATAATTTTGATGTCATTATGCTGATCTGATTTCGTTCCGAACAGTTTTAACTGTGGGTAACAGCAAAGGAACGAGGATACAGCGCATCATCTATAAATAGCTAATTGATCTTGTTCCGGTATTTATGGGGATTGCTTGAGTGTCATAATAATATCAAGAAGTGAGGAAATGGACAAACATTTATCAAAAATAAAAGCCTAGATACGCTTATAGAGTATTTACAAAATGAACTTACTTAGAATTCAAGCAGAACTGGCCAAAAATATTTAAATTATTACAACAATAGAACACGAGCTACTTTCTTTTAACCGTGCATTTAGCCAAGACAAGGTTGATTAGAGAAATTGAAAGTAGCAAATAAATATATTATATTAATTAACAATTGGGAGCTTGATTACAGAAATTGTGTATCCAGAAAAATGTTGCCATTAGAAAGCACACTTGAAAACATAATAAAAATTACAATACGAAATGAACATGAAATAACACGAGTATTAGAAGCCAGTTTACCTTGCTCAAACGGATACCGAGCAGGATCTTCACCAAAGTATAGTGCAAGAGCATCAGCATTTCTACCCTGTCAGTATAATATTACCCAAAATCATTAACATATACACCAAATAATAGCTTTATATTCGAATGTGTAGGTTTAGGAACATACAACTTGACTGTAAATTGATGTCAAAGATTGCACCTCTGCCCCGGCAACTGTGATGAACTCCTTCAGTGTCTAGATAACCAATTACATCAATTAGTATAATAAAGACATCGTGAAAAAAGTATATAAAGCAAACTGTATAACTGTGGAACAGATCTAACAGGTACTGAATACCAAAAAGACAGACTTTGGGTTGATGGGCGTAGTCTCATTCACTTAGGGCCTGTTTGCTACGACGTACTCAGATGCAGTTTGTTGAACTAAAAACACATCAAATAAAATTCTGCCTTTTGCGCTGCACTGGCTGCGTTCGGTAATAACGGAACGAATTCACCGGTTTCTCGCCTTCTGCGTTTGGTACGCATCAGATATTGCGGCGCTGTGCCTATTGGACGGCTGGTCACAGCTGGTTACAGCGGAGCTGCACCCAACCACACCCAAAAAGGGTGTGGTACCAACTCCGGGTTTTTGAGGCAGAAAAGCTATCACCGGCCAGTTGGAACTCTGCGTTTTTGTTTTCCTATTTGCTAACCAAACGAAAATCACCCAAAATTTCCTAGAGTTTAAACATAATGATCTTGTTTTACACCCTACCAAACTGGCCTTTATTGATATTCGTAGTGGATTTAGGGTTTAGGCAAATTAGTGATTAAGAAACAAATTTATTGAATGAAATCTTGCAAACACGTTCACTGGCCTTACCTCTGTAATATAAAAATAATATTGGCATGGGAAGCCAAACCAGCGATGCAAATTACAATGTAAATTACACTCAACAAAAAGATGATTGACCCAGTATAACAAATGCATCTAATTGCAGAATTACTCCCAACTAGATCATGTTGTGTTGGCATAACTGCAAGATCCACATCACTAGTGACCCATCCCCCACTTTTTGTTGCAGCTCAGGCATCAGACTTCTTAGTAAGAAGCATGCATAGATGGACGGAAAACCCATGAAAGAAAGAGCTTCCGGAGAAACTTTTAACACGCTAATATTTTGGGTAAAGCGCCAATATCCCAAATTGGATTTGTTAAAGTTATTATAGCCAATAAGGATGTTTAGAATGATAGTCATCAGGAAAAATTATAGTTTGTTTGAAGTGGCACGAACCTCGATTGGTATATGGACCAAGGTTGGACCCTTGATTCAAACCATTTGGACTGCAAATGGTATTGGGCACAAATTGGATGAAATGTACACGAATTAAGTCCTAATTGAGGTTATTTAAATAAATTATTTCGAGCAAGGGAAAGATCCCAAACTTGTTAATCATGCTTGACAGTTATAATTTTTAATTGGCATTAGTTATGAACTATGTTTGATGGGTCGATTTATAAGATGGGAGTTTAAAAGTATGGAAATTTGAAGAATAAAAATATGAGGATTCAAACCTTTATCCAAATGGCCCAAAATTGTCACTCCCCCTTAAAGATACTCCCCAACTAAAAACATATGATGACGCCACTTTTGATTTGTTAACTGCAAGTTGGAAATACTCAAGCTTTGGGGAAGGTTTTTGAATTGCATCTGGATTGAAGAACATTTAATAAATGGAATCCAAACGCCACCATTAACCTAGAGCAGACAATCAAAAACACCATGACTACGCCATCTTCACTGGAGAGGACTGTGTGAGTGGTATAAGTGCAGTCAACACATCCCACATACATAACACGGTACCATTGAGAGAGGCACAATGTCGATGTAGCAGTAGAGGTATCTTCACATCATTTGAGAAGTGTAGCCAATTGAAATTAGCGCAACAAACTACAAATGTGCATAATGTGACACAAACACGATTGGGTGTGGGAGGGGGTGATTGGACCACACCCTCTCAGGCCCCAAGAGTTTACTATGTCGGACCCTGCTCGGGGTGGGCTCATAAATCAAAAAAATATGAGTCAGACGAGGTGCTAATGAATGCAACATTGGTTCCATTAATCCGGTGCATGAATTTTGGGGCCTGATAGGAATGAAGGGCACCATCAAGGAGAAAGACAAGTAAATCAACAGAAGTGTTATCTCAACACTTAGAAACAACAGATGCAACTCTGAGAAGACATAACTAAAGTAGCTCGGTGAAGATAAAATTTGGATGAATCCTCAACCTTGCAAATTAATTTGCATACTAGAAATTGACGAGCTTCTGAAAAGTTTGATGTGCCATCTTATCCACTTTTCAGTACTGAATCCGGGTCAAAGCCCTTAAAGAAAAGGACCGGGAAACGCGGCGGCATAGGAACCACAGGACCCCCAGGGAGAAAGACGATGACGGGATACGGGATCCTCATAGTAGGCTGGACCAACATCCAACCGAGAGAGGGCACGCTAAACGGCAGATGCTTGGAAATGGTGTACTTCTTTTATGACATCTGGCACAAAGAACTAGAGTGTCGCCTGCTACTATAGTGTATTAGAGTTCGAGTTAAAGCAAGTTCCGAGTTTGGGCTCAGGTCTTGTTGGAGCACGGCTCCCACATTGCACTGCATGTCTCCACATCTATTCGGTAAAAGAAAGCAAGAAGAAATTTGTCGACGCCATGGCAACCTTGGCATCAATGATGAGGGTAACAGAATGTTGTATAACCTCTTCAGGTAGAACGTGAAAAGCAACCATTCGTCTCATAAGAATGCAGCGAGAATGGTCAACTGAAACATCTTTAACACCAAAGAGATCTACAGGTTGGAATTAAGCGCAACAAACTCCATCCTAAGGTACATATTGTGATACGGAGGTGAAAAGCTCGGTGCCAATGTTGCAATTGAGATCCTTCAACATCGTCTGAAAACGGTGGCCAACTGATAGCAAACTCACACGTAAAGTGATGTGTAGTTGGAATGAAGCGCCACAAAGACGTGTTGAAGAATACAAAGCTCCATGAAGATCATTGTAGCATGGAACGTTATCCATCATCTCTCTCCTCATACTCTCTCTCTCTCTCCTCTGTAATCACGCCGCACACTAAACATACTTGTCTAGGCGACTAGGCGGTCCTTCCCACCTAAGGGAAGCCTAGGGGGCCTAGGCTAGCCTGGAGGCTAGGCGTTTTAGGCGTTCATCATATTTGTTTGTATTACTATATATAAATGATTTTACATATACATTTTGATGTACTCAAATATATACATCACTATATAGATTTGTATTGCTTATCCCTAAGCTTAATCAATCATAAATTCACCTATCTCACACAAGACTTATTCGGCCTTAATTTGACCTATCATGATGTCCTAATTTGGCCCAAGTTAGACCTATCATGGCCTAAGGTGACCTAATCAGATGTAACCTCCCCTAGTTTGTCTTACGGCATATGTGAGCTCTAATTTGGAAAAATCAGACCTAATTCCCCAAAAAAGACATGTTTACCCCAAATCACACCTATTTCCCCCAAATAAAACCTAATATGCCCAAATTAGATCGGATTTAACTTAAATCAGATCTATTTCATCCCTAAAATAATTGAACCCGGTCTAATTTGACCAAATTCAGATCTAACCCATGCTAATTTAATCTTTAAGTGTCTTGATTTGGGCCTAAAAGCCTTTAGGCATCCACTTTAATTATATTAAAGCCTAGGCGGCCGGTTTAAGGCGACTCACGTAGAACCTAGGGGGCCTACGCGGGAGCCTGGATAACTATGACACCAACTACGAAGAGAACAAGTAGGTGGTGTGGCAAAGAAACACACACCCTCCACGTGGAAAGACACACACATGAGAAGTGGGATGATGGGAAATGAAACTTAAAAGCAAGACATGTAGTATGTAGAGAAGAGAAACCGATAAAGAGATCTTTGTGCGAACCGAAAAAGAGATTTGTCCGGCCCTTAGGATCCTATTAAGGATCTGATTAGCATTAGAGCATATATCAAATCGTTTGGAGGACGGTATTACTTGAACTATAGTTGTGTTTGTACAGCGACTCGTTGTGTGAATTAGAGACAAGACTTCTTTGGACAAATCGTTTGGAATATTGATATGACGTGTAACTCTTTTCGTCGAAGATGACTGGCTCCTAACAATACGTCGTGTAGGATATCAAAGACAAGAAACAATGTTCCGTCAAATGCAATGTGGAGATCTGCCATGACGTGTAAAATGTTGATATGAAATAGATCTTCTCAACATGCCATATGGAAAGCTAACACGCCATGTAAGACGTTGAATGTGTGAAATGGACTTCGATTAACACACCACGTAGATATCTGACATGACGTGTAACTTTCAATCTAAACGAAACCATGTGTCGTGCCGTCGAACGATTTCTAAATTGTGACATGTTGTGTCAGTCGGACAACACGTTGTTGACGCGCGAACTGGACGAGAATTGGCGTAGTGAAAGAGAAAACAACCCCGGGAAGACGCACAGGGGTGACGAGAAGTAGCACTGTCACTTTTGATAATGGAACATGAGAATCTGGCACCACAAAACCCCTTACTAGACCACAAACCGCTCTAGACGGGAATTAGTGTCGTCCAGGGAAAGATGTCTAGGGAATTAGTGGAGGCTTAAAGGAGGAAAATATACACATGGGACGCTTGCCAGACCACGAAACAAGAGGATCGGGGAGGAACTAGTCAGCTCCACTGCAGCTATATCTTTCATTAATGATGGAACGGCGGAGCAGATGTCTAGGATGCTGCCCAACCCTTAATAGACCAGAGGCAACAGCGTTTAGCAATTCGGTAGACATTGGAAATCACCTGAGGCAAACGATCATTGATGATGGTTGGGATGAACAGCACCTACACATGACCAAGAAGACAAGCTCCGGGAAGAGAAGAAGACGTGAGTCAAGGGTGACAACCACGAGGGACACTTTATGGTTGCCTTTGACTACAAATTGGGGAAGCCTAGATGAAGATCTTTATGAAAGAAGAAGAGAAATGACCATAGAGACCGGAAAGATGCATGGAGGGTGGTCGGCGAAGTCAAGAGGAAACAACGGCCACCCGTAGGTGAATGTTCTCTTTTTCTCCCTAGGGTTAGATTAAATGCTCTAACACCATGTTGAAAAGTGTGAGGGAAACTTTCTTGACTAATATCAGAGAGCACACCCTTATCCTATATATAGGAGAGGGGGAACATTACAGACTTGAGACTCAAGTAAGGCTATATGGGTCGGGACACTTATGCCCATATACAAATTAACCTATGAACTAAACAGGCAAATAATACTTTCTAACATAAGGAAAAGATGAGGGAATAGGTGTGGGTTTCAATCCTCATTCCATTTTTGCCCTTGGCCTTAGTGCCTTTGAGGCTTGGAAAGTTGGACACTAGGGAGGTATTTTCCGCTCCTTTTCTCCCTTCCCTCTAACATGAGGAATCAGGTGAAGGCACAATGTGAGCCAACCTTCCTCATTTCTTTCACTGCTTGAGCCTCACTACTAGCAGACCCCCACCCCAAGTTTGCCTCTTTCCAACTCCGTCGTGGCCCATCAATTCTGATGCTTGAGAACAAACTTCAACATTACTTTGTTTCAACAAGTTTGATCGCGTGATGAGGAAGTAGGGTTATTGCAAACGTGTATGATATTATTATTATATCCAACTACTCTCAATGGCATGTATGCAAGATTTATGCTACGTCTTCCTTTAAAAATCATTGTATACCTTTTTTTAGTTGATGGGTTTATTATCTATTAGTAAATGGGTCTATGTATATTTGGCCCAATAGGGTTGTTTCAAGTTTATAATTGTGTTCCCTCTCCTATATATATAGAAGGGTTCTCCATCAAAAAATATCTAGTAGCCATCTATTTTTCTCTTTTGACATGAACGGCCAATGAAATCAGGAAGCCAGGGAGAAATCAGTTTATAAACAACAAAATATCGAAGGTAATCTACATAGCAAGGATAAACATGCTATTTTTCATATGGATCACTAAAATATCATCCAAGCCAAGAGAAGAGCAACAAACTCAGTTGAAAAGACAGAAAATAAGAACGTCTAAAATCCTGATGAAAACCGTTGAACTGAAAAATAATAAGATTTTATCCAAAAATGCAAATTCTCAGCTTAGAAAATGAATCAGGAGCATTAAAGTTTTTCATGTACCTTACGAAAAACTTCAGATACAGGACCATCGTTTTCAGATGCTTTAAGTTCGATTTCAACCTTTTCTAGTCCTTTCACTATTGCTTGCATTTCTTCAGCTAGTGATTTCAGTTGTATCTGCAATAGGGGATGTAACTCAGCCGAAATAAAACCACGAAATGGAGATCAAAACCAGAGAAATTAATACAGAACCTTTGCAGCGGGTTCTAAGCTAACAAGGTCTTCATGAAAGTCGAGCAGATTTGACGACCTAGAAGCAAGAACCTAAAATCACAAATAAAAAATATTGAAACATTTCTACCAGCATAAATGCCCAATATTAGCAAAATAACATCAGCTATTGAATTTTAATCATATGCATGACGAGCATAATCCCCAATTGCATGCATGAGGATACTAACTGCTGCTCTCTAATACTTTTTATACTTAGAAAACAAAGGCTAGCCTTTGTGGTTGCCAAACGTAGTAGGCTCACTGTGTAAACAAGAACAATTACATAGACTTATAGAGTCCCTTGGCACATGATCAGGTTCATACAGTAACATTTGAATCCCAATGATGATTTGGTTTTCAACAATCTCTTAATCTGTACATAAAACATTCAGGGCCCCGCACTCAATAAAAAATGATAGATATTGAAGCACCCCGTGTGGGTTGTTGATGAGCAGCTAGCAATGTTTTAAAAAGCGTGAAGCGGGAGGCGTGCGGATGGGACCTTGTAGCCGATTAAGCGGCAGGCGGGCGAATAAGCGGGCGATTTTTGAAAAAATGGATGCTTAAAATCTTATATATTTATATACAAAATTACATGTATGTGTATATAAAAAATATATTTCTAAGGAAATCAGTAATACTAACCAATAGTATCAATTAGTAATGAACGAAATCTGCAAGAAAATCAGTAAAATCAGTATAACCATTAGAAGTATAATAGAGTAATACGATATTTACTTGGATATATTACAGCAGTACCCTATTATATACAGCTTACATACAAAGTTTGCATTCTAAAGTAGGACTAGGTATATTATAGAACATTTAATGTATACAAGCTTCATATATTATACTCAATACTACTTGGATTATATAATTAATTAACATTACATGCTTACAGCAGCATTTTTTTCAAAAAGCGGGCATTTTTGAAAACCCGCTCAAGTGGGCGCTTAAGGGCGATATTAGGCGGATGGGCTTTGCTGCCTAAGCGGCCGCTCAAGCGGCCAGGCGGCCGTTTTTTAATTCACTGATGAGCAGCAAAAGCAAAATGGATTCTCCCCTAGGGAATGGGAGTATGTCATGTATGTAACCTTTGTTGTGGCTTATAGAATTGGTCCAGATACATATAGACCAACTATACTGGCAAAGAGTGGTAAAAATCTATCATCTTGGCACAATAAATATGGAACTGACTAGAACAGTGTTGCTGAAAGCTAAGAGACATAGAGGTAAATACTCCAATAGAGAGGCACACTGGTCTGTCTTAAACACGGGGTACAGAACAAGATCCCAAGAAAGTCACTCTATTAACTCTTTATCAGAGTGAAAATAAAAAAATGGATCGCTGGTATCTTTTGTTCACCATCCAGCTTGCACGGACACTGTATAGACGCAGGACACCAATTTTAGAAATGTAGGATACTGCCATGAACTCACACACATACTTGTATTATTATATATACAAACACAGAAATAATAATAAAATCAAAGACAAAGTTCATTTACAATGTGAAAGCATGCAGTATGATGTGAAGAATAAAAACCAGAGGCATGTTTACATCATAATCAAGCACTATATACGGATGTAAGATAAATTAAACTACAAAGGAAAATATAAAACGAAACTGTGTAAATGAAGAATAAAGAATTCTAATAAGTTGACATTCAAATTTAAGGAGCAGTAATTATGAGAATGGTGGATAATAATATTCACGACAACATATGTATATTTATTAAGTATGGCTGATAGGAGTAAGACGGAAAGACTCTGGAGATGTGTTGGAGGAAGAGGGAGGACAGACACAGATTGTATATATTTCTTTTAAATAGGGGGATGATTCATGCATCGTGTGTCCACTATGAATCCAAGCCTTTGAGAATAGAAAAAGAAAATGGAAATGTTTAGGTCGTGTCCGCCACATTGTCCAACTGTTCCCAGCTTGTTCAAGACGGCCACGGCTGCCCTAAGTGCTGGTGCTTCCTAGATCATCATGGATGAGAAATGGCTTTGACTTACCTCTAATAAGTGATTGCAATATCATGTGCTGGAAGAATCACAAAATATGAACAGCATGGTCCGCAATGCATGAAGCTTACAACATTTTTTAAAATGTCAAACACAAGGGGCAAAGTTGATATTCCATAGTGTTAACACTAAGCTTGCAGATAGCAATATAAGTGTTTTGTTTGACGTGCTGTCACTATATTATGCCCATTAAATGTCAGCAATGTCAATCCAACTTCAACCAGAAAGTTCATATCCATTAAAGCAACAACAACAAAAAATTAAATCTTGTAGATCTTTAGCTGAGAATTATAGATAAAATCATTGCACTAATAGAGAAGAAGCTCACATGATAATGTTTTTCAGCCTCCCCCATGCCTAAAAGATGACTTCACAGTCTGTACATGTTGGGTGCAAGTACAATAATACAGAAACTATTGGATTATTGTCGAAGAGTGGGAGCCCCAAGTTTTATCCCCCCTTTTTAATGATATCGGAAAGACTCAGCTCCAACCATACTTGTAAAAGGGATAGGAGTATGGAACAAGATGTCTGCCTTTGTGCCGACTTCAATAAGTGTGGAAGTGGAAATTAATGAAAACTTTGAGGAAATCTTGAGGAAGTTGTTGAGTAAAATGTTGATGTAAAATAAGCTACGAAGTAGTGATATTGTAAGACAATTCAACAATAAAATATCAAATTCCGTTGAACAATATAACCAATGCATGTTCATCAATAGGAAATGCTGAAAACTCACATTTGTCTAGTTAGTATGTATAGGCCCTATATCTACATAATTATAGTAGGAATAATGGTTGATTAACAAAAACACAAGTCTATTCTCAAAATAAAGGGAGCAAAATAGTATTAGACCGAGAACAAATCTTGTGGTAGATCTAATAGAGGGATAGATCTACTACATTTGGATAAAAAAACGCATGAAAATGGCTACATCAAGGTCAAGAGTGGTTTACTATCAAGATTTTCTAGGCCTTCACTATGTGTGAAACAATGACAACTACAAGCATTGTCAACAATCTGCATTTCTTTGAACTAGGCTCGGTTGTCGTCTACAACAAGTAGCCTGAAGTCATCTACACATGTCAACAAGTAAATGACAAGATGGACCATGGAAGTTTGCCAAGCTTTGACATCGACGGACGTAGGCATGGACAATACTGAGAATTAATTGCTAGATGTCAAGGATGATTAGTACTATGGACAAGACATCCAAGTAACATGCATGAGCATACTGGTACCGATGAGAACCACAGCCCAAGAATCTTAACGTAAAAGGATATAAAGGTCCTATTGTTGTTTCGGGTGGCATAATACTAAAAAACATACGAAAACAGATATTTGATGGATTAGAAATAGAACATTAACTGATTAATGTAAAACGAGATCAAGTTTATTTGCAAGTATGTAACCTAATGTTAATGTTCGCAAGTTATGAGTTGTAAAACAATGTATTGACTAAAACTAACATATAGGTGAGTAATTTGTGATTGCAATTAGGAAGAAATGATACATGATTGAAGGCAGGCATGATTATTTATATGGGTTTTGGAAGCGACCAATAACCAAATAAAATAATGTAGAACTAACCCCAAGAGTATTACAGGTAGACGTACAACTAAAAAAGACAATATTTATATTCATATTGCGATCGAACCACGGTACAAAAAGGAGCACCTCGAGGTGCCCGACGCAAGCTAACCACCAAGAATTGCACCTTAGTCTGATACCTTGTTTGTGCTTTAGTATGATGCTTCAATCATGTGCCTCAATATTGAGAGGTCGTCAATAAAGCACAAGATGTCGAGGTGGTGATGAGGTGAAAGCCTCAGAGTAGGGGTGAGATGAGGAGAAGGGTAGGACAGGGAACCATGGAGGAGACATCTTGCTCACTTTTTGCTCACGGTAGAAGCAGAAAATGACATTCCTTCTATCATGATGGCAGTATGTTATATTTTTTAGTTGTTTCTCTCGATTGCAGTTTGCGATAACGTGCGCTATTGTTGCTTCGGGTTGAGCCATCGAGCATGATAAAAGTCGATGATGATACTCATGTTTATAATGGTGCTTACTAATGCTTTTAGTTGCAATGGCACCTTGTTAGTCGTAGGGGAGAGGGAAAAGAAGTTTGGATGGGGACTGGGGAGACATTGAGGTTTTAGTGTGGAAGGGCTAGGCAGTGGGTGGGGAGGTGAGGGGTTGTAAGGGAGATAGGATTTACTTGGGTTAATGGGTTACGACTTACGACTAGTATGTGGGCCAGCACGTGAGCCAAATATATTGATTTGGCTTTTAGTTTGAATCTTAGGTATAGATTTTACTTTAGTTTATAGATATAAATACAAATATATATATATATGCCTCCCCTTGCTAAGACAAAAAAGGGTTCTTATGCCTCGCGCATTTTAACACCTTAGAGCAGAACTTAACTCGTCCCCAAACATTAAAATGTATTTTACTGTTAGAAGTAAAAGGAGATATCAAGTAATATGTAATACGAGCATGTCTTTGTACGCCTTATAGAGATATGTTATTTTTGTTGAGTGTCATGTGCCTAGCACGTGCCTCACTTATGTTTTTACTTCAGTAGTTTAGTCCCATATTGCTCATCTCTGTTTTAGTATCTCCTCTCTTCTCCTATATAAGAAATTGCATTGTACACCTTTTTTTTATCATCGAATATACAATTCTATATGGTAGCAAGAGCAGGTCCGATTTTTTTCCGTGCAACTTCCCACCCTACCCCCAAGCCCTAGACCTCCCCCCCCCGACCGCCGCAACAGCGCCCCCCCCCGCCGCTGTACCTTGTCCACCTAACCGCCGCCTCCACCCGCCACCACTGCCCCTCCTAGCACTGCTCCCTCCTCTTGTTGTCCTCACATACCTTTCTTCTTTCTTCACCTCTTTACGTGATTGACGTTTTTCAAACAGCCATAGCTCCTACACATTGAGAGTCTCTCCGGCTCTTTGGGTTCTTCTGCCTGCGCCTCATGACAGAATTTTGATCTTCCTCATGACGGTGTAGGTTCCTTTATCAGTCAATATGCATGTAGCGGGTCTCTTCTGATCTGATGCTTCAGATCTCCGGTGTTGCTCTACTACCCCATAGCGGGTTCCTTATCTACTAACTATTGTTGTTGTGCCGCCCATTTTTCTTGCTGCTCTGAATCTGCTCATCATGGCCTATGTTGAGTTGTGTCTTTCTATGTGTGTTACCATTGTCAAACTCGAAGGCTTCAACTATCATCTCTGGTCGGCGTCCTTTGTTCTATACGTCAAGGCACAAGGCCATTATTCACACCTCACTACTGAGCCTCTTGTTGCCCCTGTTGCTACTGCGGATGAAAAAAGCAAGCAAACCTATGCACAATGGTCCAAAGACGATTCTGGTGTTATGTCCTGGCTTCTTAATAGCACCGAGCCGCGGATCAGTCAATCCTTGTTATGTCTTCATGATGCTAAGGCCGTGTGGGATCAACTATCTCACGTCTATTCTCATCAGCAGAATTCTAAGTGTGTTTTTGAATTTTTCAAAACCTTGGCCAAGGAGGAGTTTTCTTCTGACACTTCTGTGGAGGACTTCTACAACCAGTGCTCTGCTCTATGTAATGAGTACGAAATTTATCACCCCTTGACGGCCGACATCAAAGAAGCCCATAGGCAGCGCAATAAACTCCAATTGGTCCAATTTCTGGCTGCTCTTCCTGCTTCCTTCTTTGGCGTGGTCAATCAAATTATGTCTAGTGACCCTCTGCCTACTCTCTGCGACGTCCTTAAACGAGTTCAAAGACTTCCGTCGATGACCCCACCCCTGCCATTGAGCATCCTGCTCTGGCTGTTCGCACTACTGAATCTGGACGTGGCCGAGGTCGAGGCCATGGTCGTGGAGGACATCTGCCTCCTACTGGTGGACGTAGTTCTTCTACTACTACTGGTCGAGGCCAAGTTGTTAGCCCTCGCTTCTGCAGCTAGTGTAGTCGCGATAATCACAACGAAGATCGGTGTTGGATCAAGCACGGTAAATCGGCTTGGGCGAACCAAGCTTCTACATAGACCTCCACTGATACTGCATCTGACCAGTCATCTGCTACGCCGTCTACTGAGTGGCTTTGCTCGGAGTTCGAGAAATTTTTCCAAGAGCGCATGACTCAGCTTCCCTCTACATCTACTGTCGGTTCCTCCACCATGCTTGCCTCTCCTTCTGCTGGTAACAAGAAATGTTGTTTTGATTCTGGTGCATTTGTCCATATGGCTGGCGACATCAACTTATCTTCTGCTCTAACTAAAACCATCAATATTCCGTCTGTCACTGTTGCAAATAGCTATAAGACTCATGTTCACGGCATCAGCACTGTTCTCTTGTCTCGAAAGTTGCACCTGCAATCTGTTTTATACATCCCGCAATTTCCTGTTAATTTACTATCTGTCAGTAAAACTGTAAAACAACTTCATTGCTCCATTAAATTTGATCCTTTTGGTTGTGTTTTGAAGGATCTCCGCACGAAGACGAGGATTGGTTCGGGCCAAGAAGGACCAGACGGACTCTACTATTTGGATGGACCACCCGCAGCTCTTCTGTCTACATCAGTCACAGGACTCTAGTGACACTACCGGCTTGGTCATCCTTCTGCAACAAAGCTGAAACATTTATTTCCATCATAATCTGAAAAAACTTTTTCTTGTGCATCTTGTCTGTTGGGTAAACAAACGCGGTATATATTTCCCGCTAAAAAGAAATTGGTTTTAAAGCACTTTTTGATATTGTCCATGCGGACATCTGGGGACTGTGTTCTGTTCTTGGTCACTCTGGAGTTCAATACTTTCTGACTTTTATTGATAATTATTCCCGTGCTACTTGGCTTTTTTACCGAAAGATCGCAACATAGTTTTGGATAATATCAGTATTTTCTTTTCTAAAATACAGACCCAGTTCAACAGACCCATTAAGATTTTCCGTACCGATAATGCTCTTGAGTTTATGCAAAAATTTGTCACATATTTTTGTTTTGTTTGTGGCATCATCCATCAAGCTACTTTCCCCTACACTCCATAACAGAATGGCATTGTTGAACGTAAAAATCACCACTTGTTAAGAGGTTGCTCGTACTCTACTTCTTCATTATAAAGTACCTCACTGATTCTAGCCTAAAACTATTTCTACGGCATGCTATCTTATCAATCGCATGCCCTCCTTTGTTTTATACAATCACATACCTTACACCATTCTCTTCCCTGATGCTCAACTGTGCTCGGTTACCCCTCGTATTTTTGGGTGTACCTGTTTTGTCAAAAATCTATGCCCAGGGCTATCAAAGCTTGATCCTCGCATACTAAATGCAACTTTTGGGGATATTCTAGAACCCATAAAGGTTATCCCTGCTTTGATCTTGTTCCAAAACAATGGTTTGTCAGTGTGGATGTGATCTTTTTTTAGCATATGCCATATTTTTCTGATGATGGGGCATCACTCTCCAGTGATATGTCGACACCGACGCCACTGCCAGATATTGTTGAGGTTTTGCCATCTTCTGACCTGCCTGAAGGCCACCCTTTGCAAGTATACAAACGACGGATCAAGACAAGCACTCCTTCCAAGGCCCCTCCACAACCAATTCCTCCGTCCACGAATGATCATACAACCACTGAAGTAACTTCTGACTTACACCTGCCTATCAGTCAACGCAAAGGTGTTCGTTCCTGCACCAAACATCATATTAGTCATTTCTTCTCATCTAGTAACCTAAATAACAATTTTGCATGCTTCACTTCTACAATTTTTCCCGTCACTATTCCAAAAACTGCTACAGAAGCTCTTCTTATTCCTACAAGGAAACATGTGATGGACCATGAAATGCAGGCACTATGTGATAGCAAGACGTGGGTACTTGTGGATCGTCCTCCTTCCTGCCCTACTGCTGGATGTCGATGGATCTTCACAATTAAGTATCAACTTGACGATACAATTGAGCGTCTGAAAGCTCGTCTTGTGGCAAAGGGGTATACAAAAACATATGGTGTGGACTATTTTGAAACTATTAGTATATACACTTTACTGCTGTTTTTACTTAGTGTATTTTGGTTATTTGTCTTTTAGTCACTTGTTTCTTTATCCCATATTGCTTATCTCTAAACTTTGTACTACTCTCTTGACTTATAAAAGAGAGAGCATTGTATTGGTTTTATTCACTCAATAAGAAGCAATACTTTTCTATTCTTGATGGTATTAAAGCGACCCAATCCTCCCTAAACCCTAGCCACCTCTCATATTTTCCATGGCTGCAATACTTTTCTATTCTTCATCTGAGATGATAGAGATAGTCATTTCTCTCATCCCCCCCCCAACCCTAGCCGCCCATGTCCCTCCTCTCTCTCCCCAGCCCCCTTGCGCCGCCGCCACACCTGCCCACCCCCCTGTCGCCGCCCACAGCCATCACCACCACTACTCCAGCCCCCACCCACCCCTCCGCCAACCCTCTGCCACCTTGAAACACCCTAACCCAGTCCATTACCATGGATTAATCCATCAAGTACACCCAATCCTCTACCCATCTTCTTCCCCGAAACCTTCGGACAGCTTCGGTAACTTTCCAGTTTCTGGCATGTTGACGTCGTAAAAGGCGTCTTCCGCTCTGTTTGCCTGCGCCTCATGGTGGAGTGATTGTTACTCCACATTAATGTAGGTTTCTATCTTCTCCTACAGCCCCTACAAGGGTTTCCGAGATCCATGCTTGGATCTCCTATATGCTACTTCTAATCCATGTGTTAGACTTCTGTTGTTGACTAGTGACTACTACCTCGGCTGCTATCTACGCCCTTGATTCGGACTCTCTATCATCTCGGATGGCGACTCCTGACCTTCCTTGCAATCTGTGTGTCACTACCGTCAAGTTGGATGGCCTCAACTATCATCTATGGGCAGCCTCCTTTGAACTGTACGTCAAGGCTCAAGGGTGTTTCTCTCATCTGTCGACCAAGGGTCCGGCCATCCATGCTGTTGATGCTGATGACAAGACCAAACAGGCCTACGATCTCTGGTCTAAGGAAGATTATGGTGTTATGACCTGGATGGTCAATAGTGCGGAACCTAAAATCAGCTAGCCTCTCCTTCGCCTCAACACTGCCAAGGATATGTGGGATCAGCTCTCCCATGTATACTCTCACCAGTAGAATCCGAAGAAGGTTTTTGAAATTTTCAAGCTACTGGCCAAATAGGAGTACTCTGCTACTGACTCCGTGGAGGATTACTACAACAACTGTTATGCTCTCTGGGATGAGTTTGAGGTCTACCATCCTCTGTTTGCAGATATCACAAAAATCCAGCGTCAAAGGAACGAGCTTCAACTTGTCCAGTTCCTTGTTGGTCTACCTTCCTCTTTTGTAGGAGTCGTTGATCAGATCCTCTCTAATGATCCCCTTCCTACCCTGAGAGACGTTCTGAAGCGTGTTCAACGCCTTCCTTCCATTTCGCAAAACCTACCTGACTCCTCTGACGGAACAGCCCTTGCTGTTCGGACTGGTGACTCCTCCCGTGGACGCGGTCGTGGACGGGGACGTGGCCGCGGGCGTTCTTCTGGACCAGGACGTGGCTCCTCTTCTCCTGCTGAGACTACTGAACAACGCTTTTGTACCTTCTGTAAGCGTACCAATCACAATGAAGATCGTTGTTGGGTAAAGCATGGGAAGCCAGCCTGGGCGAATCAAGTCACCACAGATCAGCCTAACACTGCCACTACTTCTGCACCTCCGTCTGTCAATTGGATCCGATCGAAGTTTGAGAAACTACTACAAGCACGGCTTGCTTCCTCTACCGAGGCCTCCACTGATGGTAGCACTGCTCTTCTGACTCAGTCCGGTAAAAACACTTGGGTGATCAATTCGGGTGCGACATCCCATATTTCTGGCAATCCTACATTATTTTCTCATTTACATAACACTACTGTTATACCTCTTGTTACTCTCGCTGACGGCTCTCAAACACCAGTTACTGGTTTTGGTGATATATGCACTCTTGGATGTCTGCCTCTGCGCTCTGCTTTATATGTTCCTAAGTTCCCAATAAATCTGTTATCTGTCAGTAGAACTGTGAAGAGCCTTCGTTGCTCTATTACATTTGACCCGGATGGTGTTTTTTAGGATCTGCGCACGAGGACGAAGATTGGTTCGGGCCATGAGGGACCAGATGGTTTGTATTACTTGGATGTTCCAAAGACTGCGGCATATTTGACATCTTCTGTGACTGGCATCCAGTGGCACTATCATTTGGGACACCCGTCGGCAGCCAAATTAAAGCATTTACTACCTCATATTTCAGATTATGTTTTTATTGTGAAACTTGTCAATTGGGCAAACAAACTAGAGCAGCGTTTTCAAAGAAATTATGTATTGGTTCAAAACAACCGTTTGATATTATACAAGCTCATGTTTGGGGATCTTGTTCTGTCTCGAGTATATTTGGATTCCGTTACTTTCTGAGCTTTATTGATGATTTCTCTAGGACCACCTGGATTTTCTTGCTAAAGGATAGGTCTAATATTCTTGAGACTATTACTGCTTACTTTGCTAAAATACATACCCAGTTTAGCAAACCTATAAAAAAAATTCGCACTGACAATGCTCTTGAATTCATGCAATCCTCGGTCAGCAGTTTTGATGGCAAACTGGGTACTATTCACCAAACCTCCTGTGCCTACACCCCGCAACAAAATGGAGTCGTCGAACGCAAGAATCGCCACCTTCTTGACATTGCTCGTACTTTACTTTTTCACTATAATGTTCCCCAGTGTTTTTGGCCTGAAGCTATTTCCACTGTGTGCTATCTCATTAACCGCATGCCATCTTCTGTTCTTGGGAATCAAATCCCTTATCAAATCTTGTACCCTGATGCGCCCTTATTTTCTGTTCCTCCTTTTTTTTTGGAGCACTTGCTTTGTTAAAAACCTACATCCTGGTTTAACCAAACTTGATCCCCGTGCCATCAAGTGTGTCTTCTTAGGGTACTCTAGGACTCAAAAAGGGTACCGCTGTTATGATCCAGTTTCAAAAAAATGGATGGTCTCGGCTGATGTTGTTTTCTTCGAGCACATGTCATTCTATTCTTCTGTTGGGTTTGCCCTTACGTCAGATTTATTAATGGAGACACCATTACCGATGATTGATGATTCTGATTCCCTTGATACTGTTCCTGCTGCTACTCCTCAGCTGAAAGTTTATCAAAGAAGACCGAAGACGACAACTCCCTCTATGGCCCCTCCAGAATCTTCTTCCTCAATGCCAGATCAGTCATCACCTCAGGTATTCTCTGACTTAGATATTCCTATCAGTTTAAGGAGGAACTAGAACATGTACCAAACATCCAATTGGGAATTTCTGTACTACTGTTCACTTGAGGACTAACATTGCCAATTTGACTTTTGCTGTTTCTGCTGTATCTATTCCTAAAAATGCTTCTCAGGCTCTTAAACATCCAGCTTGGTGTCAGGCCATGGAAGCTGAGATGCAGGCTCTTACTGATCGTAACACTTGGGAGTTGGTTGATCCTCCCACTGATTGTTCTCCGGTTAGATTTCGTTGGGTGTTTACTATTAAATATCAACCAGATGGCACGATTGAGCGTCTCAAGGCTAGGCTTGTTGCCAAGGGCTACACACAGACTTACGGCGTCGACTATTTTGAGACTTTTTCACCTGTGGCCCGGCTGAATTCAATTCGCATACTTATTTCTGTTGCAATTAATTCTGATTGGCCCTTATTTCAGCTTGATGTGAAAAATGCTTTTCTATATGGAGATTTGCATGAGGAAGTCTATATGGAACAACCACTCGGATTTGTGCTTCAGGGGGAGTCCTCCAAAGTCTGTCGTTTGCGGAAAGCAATTTATGGCTTAAAACAAGGTCCCCGTGCTTGGTTTCATAAACTGAGCACCATTCTTTAGAAATTTCATTTTAGACATTCTCAATCTGATCATTCTGTCTTTGTTAAACAGACTACTTCTGGCATTGTTATTCTGATTGTATATGTTGATGACATCATTCTATCAGGGAGTGATCTTGCTAGCATTCAGGCGACTAAACGTTATCTGGAGAAACATTTTGTCACCAATGATTTAGGCACCTTGCGCTACTTTCTTGGGATTGAAGTTTCTCGGTCAGCCTCTGGATTGTGCCTATCTCAGCGTAAATATGTTCTGGATCTTCTATCTGAAACAGGTCTTCTTGGTGCAAAGCCTGCAAGTACTCCTCTGGATCCAAACACCAACTGGGATGATGAGAATTCTCCTGCTTATCCTGATCACCATCAGTATCGACGCATGGTTGGCAAGCTCATCTATCTTACTGTCACTCGTGCTGATATCACATCTGCAGTTGGACTTGTTAGCAGATATCTTGACAAACCCCGACAATGTCACTAGGATACAGTCTGTCACATTCTCAAATATCTGAAGAGCTCCCCTGGGAAAGGTCTGTTGTATAAAAAACATGGTCATTGTAATCTTGTTGGGTATTCTGATTCTGACTATGCGGGGAGCAAGGTCGATCGACGCTCCACCTCCAGCTACTGTACTTTTTGTAGGTGGAAATCTGGTTACCTGGCGCAGTAAGAAACAGATAGTTGTTGCTCGCTCGAGTGCTGAAGCAGAATATCGCACCATGGCGCATACTACATGTGAATTGTTCTGGACACGGAGCCTGCTGAAAGACTTTGGCTTTTCTGATTCTACTCCTATACCTATGTACTGTGACAACAAGGCCTTTATTGCTAGTAATCCTACCTTCCATGAACGAACAAAGCATATTGAGGTTGATTGTCACTTTGTTTAAAAAGTTGTCTTGTCTGACTAGATATCTACGCCCTACATACATACCTCAGATCAAGTGGTTGACATCTTAGCCAAAATACTTCCGAAGTCTAGATTCACTGCTATGACTGACAAGTTGGGCATGATTGACATCAATGCTCCAGCTTGAGGGGGAGTATTAGTATATACACTTTACTGCTGTTTTTACTTAGTGTATTTTGGTTATTTGTCTTTTAGTCACTTGTTTCTTTATCCCATATTGCTTATCTCTAAACGTTGTACTACTCTCTTGTCTTATAAAAGAGAGAGCATTGTATTGGTTTTATTCACTCAATAAGAAGCAATATTTTTCCATTCTAGAGAAACCTTTTCTCCAGTAGCACGGTTAAATTCTGTTCGCATTCTGATTTCTGTTGTTGTCAACAAAGAATGGCCCCTATTTCAATTGGATGTTAAAAATGCATTTCTTTATGAAGATCTACAGGAGGAAGTTTACATGGAGCAACCATCGGTATTTGTTGCTCAGGGGGAGTCAGCCTTCAAGGTCTGTAAGCTAAAAAAAGCCATCTACGGTCTCAAACAAAGCCTGCGTGCTTGGTTCGACAAACTCAGTCAGATCTTAGTTACTTTTGGCTTTCGTCGTTCCCACTCAGATGATTCAATTTTTATCCGCAAGACAGTGGTTGGGCTAGTCATTCTTGTTGTCTATGTTGACGATATTATTTTATCTGACAGTGATACCTTGGGCATACAGGCAACTAAAACCTACTTAGAAAAGCATTTTGTCACCAAAGATCTCAGAAAGTTGAGATATTTCTCAAGCATCAAGGTATCCAGATCATTTGCAGGGTTGTCTCTCTCAACTAAAATATGTACTTGATCCCCTACATGAAACTGGTATGCTTGGTTGTAAACCAACCAACACCCCTCTTGACCCAAATATGGATTGGGACGATCAAAACTCCCCTCCTTATGTTGATCACCACCAGTTCAAAAGGCTGGTTGGCAAGCTTATTTATCTAACGATCACAAGAGTTGACCCCACTGTCGCTGTAGGATTCATCAGCAGGTATATTGATAAACCACAGTAGTGACATTGGGATGTTATATGTACATCCTGCGCTATCTCAAAAACTCTCCACGCAAAGGCTTGTTATATAATAAGCACGGCCACTAAAATCTCTCTGGTTTTTCAGACTCTGACTATGCGGAAAGTCGCTCTGATCGTAAGTCAACATCAGGCTATTGTACATTTGTGGGCGGCAATATAGTTACCTGGCAAAGCAAAAAGCAGATTGTCGTAGCCAGATCTAGTGCAGAAGCAGAATATCGAGCCATGGCTCATACTACATGTGAACTTTTGTGGGTCCAGAGTCTCCTCCATGAGTTCGACATATCCTATTCCAGCCCAATATCGATGTTTTGTGACAACAAGGCCTCCTTTTTTATTGCGAGCAACCCCGCATTTCATGAGAGGACAAAACATATTGAGGTCGATTGTCACTTTGTTCGTGAAATAGTTCTTTCTGGCTGCATTTGCACTCAATATCTCAGCACTGAAAAGCAAGTAGCGGATATCTTCACCAAAATTATTCCAAAAGCTCGTTTTCAGACTCTAGTGGACAAGTTGGGCATGTTCGACATCTACGCTCCAGCTTGAGGGGGAGTATAGAGATATGTTATGTTTTGTTGAGTGTCATGTGCCTAGCATTTGCCTCACTTATGTTTTTACTTCAGTAGTTTAGTCCCATATTGCTCATCTCTATTTTAGTCTCTCCTCTCTTCTCCTATATAAGATAAGAAATTGTATTGTACACTGTACACCTTTTTTTTATTATCGAATATACAATTCTATAAGCCCAACCAAGTTAAGAGTCCAATAAGTCAGTATGTCCAATAGAGTTTGACCGCCTGACCGGTCTAGGATTGCATTCACCAGCTATCCTAAATATAGGAGAGGGTTTCTCATTGTATCAAACAACATCATGAATATAGTCCATGTTGTCTAATCAATATTTCCAACAGATATGAAAGAGAAACTAAGCACAAACCAAATCCTTGGACATGAAATTGCATTGATGTTGCTTACCTATATGACTAGAGAAGGAATTTTTTTTAGACCAAAATGTAGAGGATCTAATACCTGAAGTTTTTTAAAGAAAAATACCCCAACTCACTATGAACATGAAAAGAAGTTGTTGCTACACACCTCTAGGAGGTTCAATGAGGTAGTAGAGAGTAAAGACATGCATGTTCATACACGTCTTCAATCATAGCCTATGTATGGAGACATGTATAACATGACAATCGGGATTGAAGGCAATTGAAGGTTGAAGATATTGGTTGATATAATTGGATATTTAGGTATATACAACGTAGAGGGCAATATATATGCTTACATAGAGGATTGATGGTCCTAGTTCTTTGAACGAAAAATTGAAGGGTCGAGATCTAAAGTAACATGGAATGATGGCAATTTTATGGTAGAAAAGTCGGATAAAATGTGTCACCTACGATGTGAGATGTTGCACTAGAGTCAAGAATCCAAGAAGACAATATGGGTTGTTGTTGAGAAGTCCTAATTTAGAGAAGTTAATTTTGTTCATTGTCGATTATTTGTATCAGATGAGCGGTTTCTTTATAAGTTTTTCAGTAGTGGCTACACAACTTGTAGTAGACGTGCTAGGACCCCATAAAGATCAGAACAAGATTCCTTGTGGTGCTCTTGCTTCCAGTGGTGCGTCGTCCCGGACATCCTCGTCCAATGATCATATGACCATACCATGCCTTCAAGGGCCATGTCCATGTGTTGAAGGACTACGACTAGAGCAATGGCATAGCGATATGAATATTATGCTCAAGAATTTGCGTGATACATGATGATATGCCTCTGCAAAAGAAGGGATTTTAGCTCCTAACAAGGTCTAACTATGGGCCCCCTCATATTCCCACAAAGACATGCCAAGAAATTGGTAAGCAACATTTGATATATCTGCTTATATAGTTTTAGACGATCAGTCGAAAAAAGGAGCAAGGTGTGTAGATCATATGTGATTCACGAGACCTCGCCAAAAATTTTAAGTGAGGGACTTAGCTACTAGTTGAAGACCATGTATCTCCAAATTCCTTTCATACATGTGAGATACCTTACTGGTCTAGTATAGATGTAGATGATCCTAGATCTCCTAACAAGTTTGATCTGTAATGTCAACGACGCCTGTCTCCATGGAATTCCACAGTGTGCATAGGAGATAGCATCAGTCTGTTCCCACCATTAACCGGGTCCACTGGTTGTAGTTCTACCCATCGAATTTGTGCATAGTGATGGTATGGTTAAGAACAGTGAGTGTGGGTCGTTGGACAACTATCATGCCTCATTGTTTTTGTTATTGAAACAAACCATGGTGTAAACGACTAATAATGTGAGGATATAGAACTTTAGAGGCTAGTGGATGGAGAAAAATAGTCTTTGTGCAATACTACAATTCTTTCTACAAGTACCAAACCTAGAGCGATAAGACGAGGGTGTCTCTACAGTGTTATTCTCACATTCGCTTAGAATAGGAGGCACCCCCAAGCTTACTTGACCTTTCATATGGAGGGGAGGACCCCACACAAGGATAAAGGGAAGTAGGAAGCATCTCTTGAACTAGATTTAACAAGGGGAAAGAATGCTTATAAGTCCTAAGAAAGGTCAACCTTCAAGGTCATGTGGGACATTGGTCGTGAAAAGAGCCACAAAAGAAGGGGTCAATGGGGAGCAGAGTTTTGGAAGGGTGGTGCAAGAAGGTCATTGGGGATGTGAAAGACTCATGCCAACTGCCTTTGTGTTCCACTAGTGGTCGGAGAGGGCATAAGAGCATTGTGGTAGCCAACATGCTACAATGATGTGTTGTAGCAATGTTGTGAACAATGTGGGAAGAGAGGCTAATAGGATTAAGGTTTCAATGAAGGCTTTCATGCCATTTGATCATAATTAGGAAGAGATGAAACTCTCCTTTGTTTATTGAAAGCATGTCTCCTTGTTTTGTATCTATAAGACAAGAAGTTCCTAAGCAAATATTTATAGAGAAACTAGCTTTATGACAAGAAGAAAAGAAAACAAATCATACAGATCTAAGCTATCAAAAAGAAGAGAAAAACAAGCAAAGCCATGCCTAGCAATGCATCCCTTTGAATCATATCTTCCATAGAAGGACATGGCTACCTCTCCTAAAAAGTCAAGTATTTCCTTTTAAGCTAAAGGTTATAAAAAAGTGAGAACGCAAATCCTTTCATTTCTACCCTTGAAACTAATACCATTTCCAATCCTTGTGGGGATGTTGCAATTAGTTTCAATTCTTTGTAGAGACCACACGCGGGTAAGGAGATCCAATGATTATTAGTTTCCCTTTGGCAATCATATAAATTATATCTAGAACAAAGAGATTTGGCACTCTTTAGGAAGAGACCAGTGTTTTAAAAATCATACTGAGCGGCCGCTTAATCACCAACAGGTCCTGGCCGATTAAAAAACCCTTAAAGTGGTTGTGGGGCGGAGTAAAGAAAAGCGGCCGCTGTTTGCCCACTTCACCAGCTTTTTGCCTCTTTAAAAAAAAATGGTTGTATGCATGTAACATTAAGTACATTATATGGTCCAATTAGCATGGACTATAAGATATTAAACTTGAATACATTAAATGTTCTATGATATACCTGGTTCTAATTTAGAATGCATACTTGGTATGTAAGCTGTAATAATAAGGAACTCTTGTAATGTATCCAAGTAAATTATATGTAACTATTATCTAATTTAGAATGCATACTTTGATTGAAGGTACTGCTGTATCGCATGAAATTGATGATGAGCAAATGTAACAATATGTTTGTAAGGTATCTATGATAAGTCTTTTGTCTATTGTTTAGCTATGTAAACATGTGATACAAAATTGTTATCATTCATATAAACTTATTATTTTATAGGTGTAGAGTGCTTTATTTATGACAAGTATATTGTTTACTATATTATATAGCTATAACTATTGTTTTATAGTTATGTTATAAACAATCTGCGTGTTTTACATTGTTGTGTACAGTTTTTGATATGTATAATAGTTCCAAAAATATAGTATTTATATACATATGTATGTAATTTTGTAAAAGTTATAAGAAATTAAAATCCGCCTTTTCAAAAAATGACCGCTTGATCGCCCGTTTGGCGATTAATCAGCTACAAGGTCTCGTCTGGATGCTTCCCGCTTCACGCTTCACGCTTTTTGGAACATTGGAAGAGATGACACTTAATTATGGATTAGGGCACGCTTATATATATGGATCGCGAAAATGGCCGAAAGAAACCCACTTACATCGACAAATCCCAAGAGATATACATCTAGACAAGTACAATTAATGCATTGTATAACAAAGGGATTATATACACATACTCCAGAATCATTCCCTGAATTTGCCTTGCACATATCGAAATGCAAACACTTTCACATGACACATGCATTATTTTAACCCAATTGTTACATATTAAATTATAAACTTTCCACAAAATTGCATTGAGCATAAAATTACTAAAAAGGAACTATTAGATGATGACGTTAAATTTGATCATTGAAAATTGTTTGCATATCAAAAATACATAAACATTCTTCAAATCAGTAAAGCTTATCGAAAATAGAGAACTGTCAAAAAAAAACGGAGGCAGGCAAAAATACAGAATTATCACCAAGGAGTGCCAGGACGGACTTATCAACTACCATCTGAACTATTTATTCTTCATCAATCTCTACAAAACAGCATGCTAAAGATACATACTGCCTTTTCAGATGGCCATTGGCATCAGGTTCAATAAATATCTTGTAAAGAGAAGGGCAGGTGATCAAAATTCGTGATACACAAGAAAACATACATCAAAAAAGGAAGGCATAACATCTCAAATCGAGCAAAGGTTGTTATCCTAGCATATTGTTGCATAATAACCAATTATAAAGACTTCAAAGAAAAACAAAGACGTCAATCAAGAATCTTACCTTGCAAAGATAATGCATCAAAGTCATTTTGTTGTTGGTAGCACGGGTATCTGCCAGCTTTAGGAGGCTGTCAAGGCGAAACCCAATGGCCGAGCCTGCAAGCAGAGGAATGCTAAGTTTCTTTACAAAGTAAGATTTCCTAAACTAACGGAGCAGACAACTTTCAAAAGCTTTAAAAATAGATTAGAGTAGACAATCAGCTTATTGTGTGAATATACGATTTAAAGATGGGGTCAGTTTTAAATAGGTACACGTGCAACCATAGTAACAAAAATCGGTGATTTTTATGCGAAATCAATGATTAAACGCAACTTTTTAGTACATGTATCAATCGAGGTTTGTCGACTTTTCCCATTTTCATAATTTTTTATGATTTTTTGTGTTTTAAACACTCTTTTCCCGGATACTTGAAATTGGTTCACCTGACCAAAACCCAAATGAACAAGCCTTCCTCCAAACCACTATTCCTCCCTCTACCTCCCAATACTCGACCTTGTCGCTTCCACCTAACACGCCTAAACCTTCCCCTAGATTTACGGTGCTCCCAAGCACTTGCGCGAGCATATCTAACAAGGCGGTCGACGGCTTCGACTCACAGTTGTGGATTCATTACAAGCCTTGTTGTTGTTGGAGCTTCAAGGTTCGGCCGTAGAGTGGAGTTGAAGCTCACGACCACGGCGTCGTGAAGATACAAGCTAAGCCTACTAGAGTTGGAGGAGCATCTAATGGGGACGGATCGCGGTTCAGTTAGCAACAAAGACGGCTCAACATCTAGGAATGGCCTTCTTATTCTCGTGAATTTTCCTTCTTCCTTGTTATTCCCCCTTTTGTTCCCCACCTCCAACTCCATCCTCTTCTCCACGTTGAAACTTTCTTCCCCCTTGAGTTGCTGCAATTTCTTACTTGCCTTCTTTTCCACCACTCTCAAATTCTTTATCATCTCCTTCCCCCTGACAAAAATATCATCTTCGTCGACAACAATGAAACTCCGCCCCGAAGTTTGGATGAGGCCGAAGTATTTGGCATTCGACTTCACATATGGCTGAAATTCGAAATTTTGACAAAATTTCACCAAACTTCATCAAAGTTATGTTCCATGCTTCTATTTATGTTATATATCTATCATATATATGTTAATTACACACAAAAACATGATTCACAACTCTAGCCCTAGGTAGATTGATAACACAATGTATTACTTGTAAGGGTCAAGTGTGAAATACACATATACAAATACAATCCACCATATGTATTCTATGTAATATATAGTTGAATAGTAGCTACAACACCCACTCTTGGAAAGAGTGGCAACAACAAACATAGGAGTTGATATTAGTTAAGAGGGTTGGAGGCGACATGTATGCCTTATATAGCCTTTAGGGCACTAGTCAAGATTAATGTTTTGGACCCTTTCAACTTCGCCCCAAACTACCAACTCTGAGGACACTTTGACGACTTTAGAGATCTTGGTACGAAAATACACAAGAAGTCCACTTCGTCAACAATAATGAAACTTCGCGCCAAAGTTTGGACGAGGCCGAAGTATTTTGTGTTCGACTTTGCCTATGGTCAAAATTCAAAATTCTAGAGAAATTTTGCCAAACTTTGTCAAAGTTATGCTCCATGATTTAAGGTGTACAACATTTTTTTTAATTAAGGCATGAGCTGTTTTCATTCATCCACGCTCCTCTAGGTGGGCAAAATATAAGAAGGGTTACATCACCAAAACAAGACCCCCAAAGGCCCAAACATATCTCCCACACTAAGAGTGGAAAGGACTTCCTACTCCTAGGTGTAGGGAAAAAGGAGAAACCAACAAAAGAAAAACTATACAGACCGTATACCTTGTAAGGACCACCCCTCCCTAACATCAACAAAACCAACAAAAAAACCAACTATGTGTCTTTCCCCTATGTATGATGTAAGGTATCCCCTATCTATCCATCTCCATCAGATTCCTAATTTTCAAAGGTATATGACAAGAGTCATGTATAAAGGCCATACCCTCTTGGTCCAGCGACCACCTACCTATCTCCAACATCTCCGCATAAAACATACGAACTATAATATGTATATAAAAAATACACAAATTATATATAGGCCATGTGCCTAGGTGGCCTCAACCCCCTAGGCGTTCTAGACAACCATACGAACAGCCAGCTACTAAAACCTTGTAACCCTAACCAGATGTCCTAAAGTTGTATTTTGTATATCAAACACATGTACTTGCAAATTCAAACTTCAATTTTAAGAAATAGTGTACATTGTTTTCCGACCTAACATTCTACTGAGTTTATCAGGCTTCAGGATAATATGATTATAAACACAATTAGGATATTAGAAGCTACGAATTGAAATATTTGAGGTGGAATCAGCTGCAAAAGATGACAGCCTTATAGGCTTATATCATTTAAGAACACTATAACTACAACAAAAATTACAGTAAAAGCACATCAAAACTCACCTTATAAGCACTATTTAGTTATCCAAAACCATATAAGAATGAATAACCATTATAGCAAAGGGCCCATCACAACCTCGCCAACAACTCTTATGTATTTTAAAAATACTTCTTAGTTATTCTACTTGAGTCATTTCAGCCAACGTCAAGAAAACGAGTTACCTCGAGCAGTTCCTTGGTTTAACGTGTTTCCAAGCTGCAAAATCCTCTTCAGGATCTCCTTTAGCTTGACAGAATTCCTTACCTGTTAGGTTTGTTGGTTATTTTGAGGGGAGGGAGGGGGTAAAATAGAATGAAACATCTGATATGTAATACAAAAATGCACCTCTTCACATGCAGAATTTACAATGTTTAAGCTTTTCCTGAATTCTACAATCTACAAAAAGCGGAAGTTAAATCCATCTAATCAGACTATACCTAGCATTGTATACCAAATACAAATGAAAGAAGGCATGTAACCTGGGAACTAAATTGTATCTTGAAGGAAAAAACTCGGAGTTTAGATTCAACGCGTGGCACTTTCATCAACTCCAGAAAGAACTAAAAGTGAGATAAACACAACAGGATCAAGACTAAAGAAAAAAGACAAAGGAAGTAGAACAGAAGAAAAAATTTCAGGTGATGAGCTAAATCAGAATATTATACTTGTCAAGATAGAGCCTTGGAGCTGTAGGCATCAAGGAAACCACAAACAAGGATACAGAGTAACAAAGAACCATAATGCACTGGAGTAGAGGAAAACCAGTTTTGAAATAATGGATGAGTGCAAATCATATTGTTAAGGAGGCAAGCATACTTATCAAGGCATGTCTCTAGACAGGTCTAAGCAACTGTCTAGGTATTATGAACCCCAAGGGATGTGGTTCGGATTGCACCTTGATTTTACCATTCTGGCTATTTTTGTGGTTCCTTTGACCTATTTGCTGCTATTAATGCTAATTTGTAATATCCAAAGGTTAGAGGCGGCTGTCTTAATAAGGTATCTTGTGCCTGATTATTATAGCTTGATTAACATAAGGTCCATTTTTGGCTTGCATCGGTCAATTCTCTGAATCAAAGTTCTATATGAAGAACTATGTTATCCATATAAAGCTAAACTTAATGTAAAAGATTGTAGAAACTAATTTGTAGGCCCTCTTGCACAAAATAGATATTTTAAATAGACATGAATGAAGTACATGCGCATAAATAGAGAAAATCGTTTGAAGAAATTAGAAGAAAAAATTTGAATGTATATATGCACGGAGACAACTGGAAAGATTGCATAGGTACCTAATGTGCCACTTCCCTACCAAAAGAAAAATTAAACAGCAAGCACACATAAATTTTCCTTCATGAATCTTTTTTTTTAATAAGTCAGGAGGTAATATTATTCATCCTACCCTCCTCGTGTAGGCTAAAGCATCACAGACGTCACAACAGCCCCTCAATGGGCCCAACCCAAAGAGCTGCCCAGGAAGGGCACCCTCCAAATAAGACTCCCAAAGCAAAAACACCCAGGAGATGAGGCCTCATCCCAACCTTCCAAAAAAAACCAAAAACATATCACAAGATTCATAACCCTTCAACCGGACCCCTCTGTACACTACTGTGTCTATCCGTATGGATGTGCGGGACACCTTTTCTATCTAGGATCGGTAGTCCCCGCGTGCGCAAAGATAAGACCTGGGAGAGGGTGGTAGAGCCACCATCCTCCAGGAAGGTTCTTTTCATGCCCACAGAACGGGCAACCGCGTTCACCGATTTATGCACATAGTTCCCACGTATACTCTGTTCCTCTATCCTATCTTTGATCTCTTTTATATGGGCATGTAGATGCCAGGGGTGGGGACTTTGGCCCCAGACAAGGTGGAAGCAGTTCTCATCGTCAATTTCAATGACGCTACACAGGAGGTTCCTCTCATCCAGAGTTTGCAAGGCCACAATGATAGCTTGGACCGAAGTGTCCAGATGAGACTCAGCCATCAACCAGAACCTATAGGCTAAAAGCAAATTTCCCCTCGCATTCCTAAGAACTCCCGCAGTCCATCTTCTTCTAGAGCCAGTCGCATCCCGCTGAGAGCCACAAGTTATGTTAAGCTTCAGGTTGTGTAGGTCAAAGAAATACCAGCATAGCAGCTTAACCTCCCTAATCTTGAAGCGCGGGAGCACAAGGCCCTTCGTTTCCATGGACCTGTAAAAGGATGGGTCATCCATGCACTTGAAACACTTCTTTGACAGCTTCCTGTTCAGGATGTTAGTGATGCCCCGCCAAAATTTGGGGAGGGGTGTCTTGTCGCCTTCGAATCTAACCTTGCAACGGTATTTCCAGATGGTCCAACAAATGATAGAAGGGGCATTTGCCAAGATCCATCCCTTTGCATCTTTCCAACTAGAGTGCCTTTTACAAGTTGCAAAGAAGGATTGTAGATCACTTCCAGGCCATCCGTCTTCCAAGCGGATGAGATCGGCTAGGCGCCCCCATAGAAACAGAGCCACCTCACTCTGTAGGAAAAGGTGCTCCACCCATTCCTCTTGGGGGTGCGTGCAGCAGCAGCAACAAGAGGGCCCTTGAATCCTACAAGATCTGATGGTGTCGTCAGTGGGGAGTGCATGCATCACCATCTTGCAGATGACAGCATTAGCTTTGGGAAGAGACACGTTGGTCCAGATCCATGATTTGTCTCTGTCTCTAAGAGAACTGGAGCTCGAGATCACCTGCTTGGTCGAGCCCAAAGAAAAGTGGCCTTGTCTGGTATGTGACCATGTGAGGGAGTCATCATCCTCCCGAGAAACCACCTGAAGGGACCTACTAACATGTTCGATACCATCCTCACTAATAAGGAGCATTAGCGTGTTCCAGTCCACCCCTGCCCTCCAGCCATAAGTCTTTGACCCTAAGGTCAATCCTGACATAATCCGGTTGGCGAGCGAATAAGGCGAGTTTCGTATCACACCACTGATCGCCCCAAAACGAAACTTCACCTTTGTCGACAATTCATTTGCAACCTGGAAGGACGTCAGGGAACGATCTCCAAACACTTTTCCAAGCCGGCGACGCAAAGGAGTTGGCTTTCAAATGGGGGGGCGTCATGATAAGTGTAAGGGGTTGCATACTTCATTCACATGAAAGACGCCCAGATCGAGGTGTTAGCCAAGATATCCCAGGCCCCTTTGTACCTGAACGCCTTAGATGTGAGCTGGAGGGAGGGGATTCCCAAACCCCCATCGTGAGTTGGCTTGGTGATTCTGTCCCATGCCATACAGGCCCGCCTTGGTTCTGCATCTCTTGACCTCCAGAGGAAACTTGAGAACATCATGTTAAGCCTTTTAAGGACCCCTTTAGGTACATCAACGGCAGCCAACGAGTAGAGGGGAATAGAAGATACAGTGTGGGCTATCAATAATTTCCGTCCAACGAAGGACAGCGAGTTGCTTTTCCAGGAAGCGACTTTCCCTTTATCAATGTGATGAATCTTGAGTCTCAGCAATGTTCATCATTATGGAAGAAGTGCTCAATAGAAGACTGAAACAAGACATGGAGAGGGGTCCTTTTCAGAGGTACAAGACCACGGGGCGTGGTGATGCCCCCTCGGCGCTGTTGTACGCCGATGATTTGGTACTCTTTACTAGATCAGACTCCAAATCGTTACAACACTTAGTCGTGGTGTTTGACGAATACCATCGGGTGTCGGGACAAAGGGTGAACCATGGCAAATCGGGCTTCTTGGTGGATTGTGATGATCAAGCGATCTTGCACGGGATTGCACTTGACTTGCACATCTCTAATGTTTGGGATTCCTTCGAATACCTTGGCATGCCGATGACGAAGGGTTTCCTTGTTTCAAACCCTTCGCCACTTGAAAGAAACCACAAGACACCCCACAAATGGAAATAGACATCCAAGAGTTGGTGAAGAAACTCGTGCATAGATCAATCACCTGTTGTATCATTCCAAACTGTTCCAACACGGCGCGGAGAAAGCGCCAATTAACCAGATCGTACGCCTTTGTCATATCATATTTAATGACGACGTTCATGTCCACACCTCCCTGCTTAAGGTCATAAAGTAACTCGGTAGAAAGCTTGATGTGGTCAATGATATTCTTTCCCTCCACGAACGCGCCCTGCTCAGTAGATTGACCGAAAATCCTTATCGATTCTGCAAGGGTTGTCGTTCTTTGGAATCAAAACCAATTTGCAACATTTGAAGCTCCTGTGGCATTCCGCACCTGAGAAGAAGTGCACAATCAGCGCAAGGAAATCCTCCCTAATAACATGCCACGCTGCGAGGTAGAACTTCACTCTAAAACCGTCGGGGCCAGGTGTCGAATCCTTTATCATCTGTCTAATCGTGAGGAGCACTTCATCCTCTGTTGGGGCCGCTAATAGCGTCATGTTGTCATCCAGGGAAAACATCTGCTCAATCTGATTTAGAAAGGATGGGTAGAGCTCCATCTCGGAGTGGCCAGCCTCGGAGTAGAGGGATTCAAAGTGTTGTGCCGCACAATGTTTTATAAAGCGGGAAGCAGGAGGCGTGCGGATGCCAACTGCTGGGCTTTTTGGTAAGGCGGGTTTCTAATTTTTTATACAATTTTTCATAAAATTACACAAGTCTATATAAATCACATATTGTAGTTAGACATTTTACTTATGTAAAACACATTATACAACATAATGAAACACCCAAACAGTGTATGAATTATTACACAAGTCATAACTATAAAATAATGGATGACATTATGACAAATTGCCATTAAATAAATACAACTCAAGTAAAAATACATGAAGAAGATCAAGAAAATAAATACTTGTATAGATGAAGCATTAACCAAACCCTTGTGGTAGTGTAAAATTCACCCTACACAACAATATTGCTACTTAATAGTTGATTATGTATAGATGAAGCATTAAGATACATTTCTTATATATAACAGTATACTAGTATCATACTATCATTTAATAATGTGATCTGCTTAATAGTTAGTACAATTTATAGATAAATTTATCACATATAGTCGTATACTAGTATCAAGGCATGATACAATGCACTTAGTAGTTAGTACTTAGTGTAATATAATAGTACTATACTTACACAGAAATATGCATTGATTTTGTATTACATTTATACACTGGTTGTTTCTTAGATTAATGTTCTATAGTTAGTAATTAGTACTATACAGCAGTACAATATTACTGAGTTGTGACAATCACATAGTTTTATATTACATATACATGGTAAGTTTTATGTTAGTATTACTTACTATAACAGACTTAATAGGTACATAGTTGTCACTACTGTATATAGCAGCAAAATCAGACTTAATAGGTACATAGTTGTCACTACTGTATATAGCAGCAGAATCAGTGTAGTATTACACATTGATTAACTACTATACAGTATTTAGATACATACATAGTTACTTAATACAATAATATCATATTAACATGTTAAATAATGTTATACAATATCAATTGTGTAATATTACATAATGAAAATATCATTACATTTCACTTTTGGGCCTAGGAAATGAGTCTAGGTCCTGCTTTTCACTTAAGCGGACTCAGGCGGGCGCTCAGAATCAGTGTCCAGGGGGGCGCTTGAGCGGGCTGAGCGGGCATGAAGCGGCCGCTTAATGCAAAACCGCCTGACCAGCCGCCTAAGGCCTATTTGGAGCGGCCAAGGGTCCCATCCGCCTGAGCGGCCGCTTAAGCGGCCGCCTGGGCCGCTTTTTAAAACACTGGTGCCGCATACTCGGCAATGGATTTCACGTCTGCGAGGATTGTGTCGTCTTCGAGCGTGAGGGATTTGATCAGCTTACCCTTCCTCTGAGCTTTCACAATAGCGTTGTAAAAGCGTGTATTCCTCTCACCGTCTTCGAGCCATGAAATCCTCGATCTCTCTCTCCATATGGATTCCTCACAGTCCAACACTTGGTCGAGCTCCTTCTCCACTCCCCAGAGAAGAACTTCAGCCTCCGCGCAGTGATGTGAGTCGAAACTATTCTGAAGAGTGAAAACTACATCTTCAAGGTCTTTAATCTTCTAAGAGATATCGCTAAAGGTTTCTCGATTCCATCTCCAGAGACCTCTCCTGAGGTTCTTCATTTTCACATAGAAGCAATAGGAGGGGTCTCCCCAACCCTCGAAACACCAACCGTTCCAAATGGTTTCAAGGCAGGAACTATGGGACAACCACATCTCGAGAAAGAAGAAGGGGCTGGGCTGGGAGAAGGTTGTGGTTTCCCCGAAGGTCACCAAAATCGGGCAGTGGTCGGACACTCGGTATCGTATAAGATGTGTGGCGCTCGTTGTCCTGGCATGTGACCTCTTGATGGAGTTGATGAATCCACGGTCAAGGCGTTCCCAGGCAGCAGGAGTGAGCCACTGTTTGTCCACCCAAGTAAAAGTGCTTCCCTCGTATGGAATTTCCTCCAAATCTTGATCAGCTATCCAGTTATTAAATCTCTCATGTCCTTCATGAATCTGATATGTAGAAAATAATGCAACGGGAAAAAGAATTGTACCCAAAGTTTATAACAAACACTATTTGCACCTTAAAAATCTAGCTCAGATTTTTCTCCAAACCGAAAGGCACTTTGTTTCAATTGAGCAACAGAAAAGTGGAAGTGATGGGCTAAGAATAAATCAGTAAATAATGAGTAAATAGAAACTAAATAATATAATACAGCAACACGCTCTGTCAAGCGAGATGGTTAATGAGGTATAATGAATCTGAGATTTTACTATGGTAACAAATTTGTCCAACTGGTTATTAACAACGCCAATCACAAAAACAGTAACAACAGCCATGTTTCATGTTTCCACCAAGGAGTAAGAAAGTAAGATTCGCATTATATTGTTATAAAAGTCACAGAAGAAAACATGTGTCCAGACTCATTAGTCGCCTACATTACTTTATTTGTGTGAAGTTGATAGAAAAAATATTATAATAATTCAAATGAGCATTGCACTATTAAAAGAGCTCCAAACAAGATCTATGCAAAATCACAAATAAAGCTGAAAAACATTTTGGACAATCCAAACAGACTGGTCTAGTATCAAGAAACCCAAATGCACTGATGAAGATTTGTACTGTTACAAAACTTGGACACATGCATGAATACAGCAAGCCGCAGCGGATCTTGATCGATAATATTGTTGTGGTGGTGGGGGGAGGGGACAAACATATCCTTACATGCATAAAGTTTGATAAAACTTAGCGTCAATCTTTGTAAAAAAAACTCTCAGACTTTTACAAAAATCGGCAATTTTTCACAATGTAATAGCCTCCCGGATGTTCAACACGATTAATACGTTGGTCGTCGATTTTTCATGACTTTATACAATTTTTTCCACTTTTCGCGATTTATACGATTTTTCAAAATCTTTCATAACTTTTCACGATTTTTTTCTCTTTGAAGTGACTTGCGCCTTTTTACAAAACCGCATACTAAAAAACAAGATATACACTAAACCCCGAACCCCCACTCTCCTGACACTCCATGTTGTTGCATCGTCCCCCCCCTAAACCCCCAATCGCCACAATCCTGACACTCCATGTTCTTGCATCGCCCCCCCCCTTTCCTTCTCTGATGTAGCGTCCACATCCTCGACTTCATATTTTTCTCTTCAATCAGCAAACATGCAATCCTCCTCATAATTTCATTGTTATCTCATTTGCCTCGTATCTATTTTTGCTAATAGCATGGATGGTCAACGTTTTATTTATAATTACTATTGTTTGACATGTTTCTCTCAAATTGTTGTATACATTGTTATAATTCAAGTTTTCTTTCATTTTTGTCCTACTTTTTCCCTCAATAATATTGTATGTCTTGCATATATATATATATATATATATATATATAGAGAGAGAGAGAGAGAGAGAGAGAGAGTCAGGCTAGAATACACTCGAGTGTACGGATCGCACGAATACACTCAAGTGTCTTTGCATATCAAGACTAGTTTTTGCAAAATGTAAACCGTTGATCTTCACCGTCATACTATAACTAGGCTACATACAAATTTTGAACCCATTTGGATGAGTGTAAGTCACTCATCCAAGGGCAAAAAAATCAACGCGCGAAACTAATTTGAAATGCATAATTTTTGCGGTCTTCATAACATGAGCTATACATATCCAAATGTGCTCAAATTTTGCGTATGAGTTGTTCACGAGATGTTTAAGAAGATCGACGGATTAGATTTTCAAAAAAATTATTGCATCATGAAAAACTACTTGAGTGTATTCCGCTCTGGATACACTCGAGTGTATTCTAGCCTGACTATATATATACATATATATATATATATATACATATATATATATATATGTGTGTGTGTGTGTGTGTGTGTGTGTCTATCTATCTATCTATGTATGTATGTATGTGTGTGTATCAAAATTAATCTCAAATTTTTCCGTACAGTTGACCGCACTTTGATCGAAAGCATTTTATTTTCCCGACTTCTCTTGATTTATTTCGAATTTCAACTTTTTCTGACCAAACAAAAAGTTGTTGAATGTCGAATTTGTTACTATGGCATCAATGTGTTTTTTCGTAAGCCATGATCTACAAGAGTAAAAACCAAAACAAAAAAGGAAAATCAATAAATTAACGGATATTATATACTATTCAAAATAAGCATTACTACATCTATCCTCCTTAATATTAGAAGTCCTCGGTAACCCAGTTAATGATAAATCACATGTAATCTCCTTCCAATATATAAGCTATTAGATTATTAGGATATTTGAGGAAAGATGATAGAGGGATTGTAGTCAAAGTATTGATAGCATACAGATTATTAGGAGGGGCTGGCAAACAAACGCTCTTAGTGTCAATGTATTTTTTCTTAAGCCTCGAGGTACAAGAGTAATAATGGCTAACACAATAAAGAAAAATCAATATATTAACTCACATTATATAATCTTCAAAATAAGCATCACCTTATTTATCCTCTAAAGTATTACAAATAATTAGTAATCCAATCGATGATAAATCCCTTATAATCTCTTTTCAATAAATAAGTATAGTGGAAGTATTGACGGCATAATTGAATACTCTTACTTCACAATATACATATATATATAGAGAGAGAGAGTCAGGATAGTGTACACTCGAGTGTACCGGAGGCACCGTACACCTCAGTCGTTTTTAATAATAGAGTAACTTTTTGAAAAATCTAAACCGTTGATCTTCTTAATTATCTTAAGAACCTACTATATAATAAATTTTAGCTCATTTGGACACTTATAGGTCGTGCATCTAAAGGAGGCAAAAATCATGCAATTTCAAATTAGTTTTGTGCGTCGATTTTGTTGTCCTTAGATGAGTGACTTATAATCATCCAAATGAGCTCAAATTTTATAAGTGGTCTATTATTATTGTAACCATGAAGATCAATGGATTAGATTTTGGAAATACATGGTCTAGACAGGCAAACACCATTGGGGTGTACGGCGTGATCTGTACACTCGAGTGTATTCTAGCCTGACTCTATATATATATATATATATATATATATATATATATATATAGATATATATATATATATATATACATACATATAGATATATACATATACATATACATATATATACATATATATATATATAGAGAGAGAGAGAGAGAGAGAGAATATGACAACTTACTAGTAAGTTGTAACTAATGTGTGACCGATAAATCAATGTCTTCTAAAAGACACATTTAATCCTCACTTGTTAAATCAATGAAGAGGTCATCAATGAAATAATCTAGGTTTGAACCTTGAAAATCATCCTTTTCTTGTAGGAGTCAAGGTCTAGATTATATTCATCATGCTCTCCGGTGCAAGTCAAAAGCAAATTCAAGCAAGTGTTTACATCACAGGAAAGCCAATTTGGCTTAAAAGAAGAGAGAGCAAGGAAGCTGAGTGCGGAGCACATGCTCTCTAGAAGGGTCTTTGAGCTTTAAGGATTGCCTCTGGAAGGTACTAGCTCAGTACCAGTTGATAGGAGTTGTAAAGGTTGTGTCGAATCTGATACAATTGTAATAGAATCCTAGTTGCAGCCTTGGAAAATCATCTTTGATTTGCGCTCATGTCGTACATTGTGGTATTTGTCAGTCAATGGGGATCAAGGGATGACCCACTTCCATCGTCCTAAAATAAATCATGGAAGTTGCCCAAGAAGATCCACCTAATGCATATATGTTATGGCAAAACCAGTTTAGTATGTAAAGGCACTTACAACAAACTTTGGAAAATATCAAAATGTCTTCACTCCTCATCTTTTAGTTTTCCTAAATATATAGGTATAGAAACTATGTCATAGTCATTTGTAGTTTTGTTTGTTCCTTTATACACAACAACTTGCACACTGGGACGAGTGCTAAACTAGTTCTACGGTTTATAGCAGGGTTATCAGAACCGAACCGGACCGGCCGGTTGAACCGGGAATCGGGAACCGGTCACTCTACCGAGTCGATTCCCTCCTAAAGCCGGAAATGATCTAACCGGCATCAGACTGGTGAACCGACCAGTAGAACCGGTGAACCGGCGAACCAGTTCGGTTTCAGCTGAACCGTCCGATTCTCTCACTTAACAAGTAAATGTATTTTTGCTGCTATTTTTGTTAATTCAATATTGAATACTATATACATGTTGGTATATAAATGTCCATCAATAGAATAATATTAGTTATTTGGTATGTTTATCAAGTAATTGTGAGCAGTTTTGCTAGTATTCATGTTCCATAACTTTTGCAGGGACATTTTCTATAAGTATCTGAGATATTTATATATTTTTAAACTATTAGTGACGTCATGTTGACGTCGCCGGTTGAACCGGTTAGACCACTGGTTGAACCAGTGAACCGGGAACCAAAGGCCTCACCGGTTCACTTACCGGTTCGAGTCTGACAACCTTGGTTTATAGGATGTCATGGTTGTCAAATTCAGAATAATCAATTTGATTATGATTTTAACAAAAATTACCAATAAACTATAGTCCAATTGTATAGATGGATCTAGAATACTATGTTTGGCATGCTAAGTTTTGCATATGATGCTAGTGAATGCACTACAAAAGATATAATGTATTGTAATAGTTGTAGGGAGGAAAAAGATATCAAGTGGTGTCTGATTGAGACTCTTTATTTTTTCGTATCATACCTTCTATCTAGACATGTTATTTATTTTTTATTGGGTAAGTTTTTTTATTATAGAGTAGAATTGCATGTTTTAGTTCATCCTTCCGTAAAAGTTGTTGATTAAGCCATAATGCACTCAGCACTATTTCCTTGATTCGTAAATGTACAAGTAGAATCCCCCTTCTTAGAAGACATAAAAAGACTGTATGTCGGTATGTATGACATGAATACTATATCTTCATGCATAAGCTTTTTGCTTTCAATAAATAGGACACCTTCTAGTGTTGGTCTCTATTGGGAAAAATGAAGAATTTCTCATGTTCTTCAGCAAGTTGCACATGCCTAACTCTTCATATTGCAAATGATGAAACCTAACACAGAAATATCTAAAATATTCTAACATAGACTGATGAATTGTCTTGGAAAGAGAGAGGGGGTGGAGATACCTATATGGACAATATTTGACATTACAATAATACCACATGAATACATATGCAGGACCGCATACCTGATGCGGATTAAAATATGTTGGGAGGCATGGCCCCCTTGCGCTTGTGAAAATCTGCCCATGCACGCCGGCAGGGAAGCACATACACATACAACATTCGAATTTGAGAAAACAGATTTAAATGATCCACAAACTTCACACTCAATCCAATTAGACATTGTAGGAAACTATTTTATGCATAACGTTCCAAAACCAATTGAGTATCAATGTGTACTAATGAATGGTAATATTGCAAAGTACCTGTTCACACTTTCCCAAGTTGTCCTTGTCCCCTGTGTAGTTCTTAAAGAAAAAACAACAAAAAGATGTGATAGTGATCGTTTGTAAGTAGAAAATGAGATAATGGCTGACAAGTCATTTGACAGACCTTAAGCATCTCCATTTCTTCTTTAGTAGGGCAAAATTTAATCAAATTGTCCACCTGGTCAACATCTAAAACAGATTCATCCAAAGCAAGAGCTGCACTCTGTAAAGTGGAAGAAAAATAGAAGAAAAGTTACACGATTTAAAAGGCTGTGTACAATTTTAAGAGCATTTCACATTTGTCGGAATTCGGAAATATGGAAATTATAAAACATTCTGACAGATTTATTACTTGCAGATTTTTTATTCATCTTAGTTATAGACATTGTTTCTTGTGTTTCGAGAGTTTAGGTTCCTTCAAAACTATGCCAAAAGGGAGTTTGGGAAAAGGGTGCAGTTTGGACCATAGTTATCCAGGCTCTCGCCTGGGCTCCACCTAGGCCACCTAGGCTCTAGGTGGTCCGCCTTAAACTAGGCACCTAGGCTTTTAGATAACTAAAGTGAATGCCTAAGGCCTTTTAGGCCCAAATTAAGACACGTGAAGACAAAATTATCATAGATTAGGTTGGAATTTGGTCAAATTAGATCATGTTTAGTTATTTTGGGGAAGAAATAGATCTAATATAGGCCAAATCAGATCTAATTTGGGCAGATTAGGTCTGATTTGGGGGAAATAAGTCTGATTTGGGGAAAAAATGTCTTATTTGGCGGAATTAGATCTGATTTCGCTAAACTAGGACTCGTTTAGGTCAATGTAGGACAAACTAGGGGAAGTTACGTCTGATAAGTCATGTTATGCCAAAATCGGTCTGGCTTTGGCTAAATTAGGTAAGACGAGTTAAATTAGGTCCAATTTAGACCGTGTTAGGTCAAATTAAGGCTGTATAGGTCTATCTTAGGTCGTGACATGTGTGATGTAGTCATGTAGGTGAAGTTATGATTTTGATTAAGCTTAGGGATAAGCAATACACATGTACATAATGATATACATATTTGAATATAAATGAATGTATACACAAAATCATTTATATATATGTAAAAATATAAACAAATATGATGAACACCTAGGCTTCCGCCTAGACGCCTAGGCCTCCTAGGCTTCCCTTAGGTGGGATGGACCGCCTAGACAACTATGGTTTGGACCTTCACTTAACACACACTTGGATGGGTTCATTCTTTTGTGAAAGAATTGCCCAAAGCAGGCTGCTCTTGGAGGGTTTTTTCTTTGACGATTTTTTTTTGCAGTCTCTTGCTCTTGGGGGTTTTCTTCTTCGAAATATTTACTTCTTCTGCTTCTAACCCCTTCTATCCAAATCGAAAAGATTTACTCCTAACTTAGGTCTTCCTCAAATCTTGAGATCTACAACCTAAAACTTGTAGACTAATGATTTTATGCTATAAATTACATTGATCTACGATTATTTAGAAAATCTAACTTGACATAAATCCTATTTCTTAAGATAATGTATAGAATAATCAAAGATAAGGCCGGCGAGCAGTAGCCCAGCTGGTCGTAGCTCAGGGCCCCTCACGAAGGGTCTCGGGTTCGACTCTCGCTGGAAGCGCTGCACGGAAATGAATTTCCCGCAGCGTCAGCCGGCCTCTGATGCGACTTATTGAGATATCGGTGTGCGGGCGCACGGGTCTCCCGGGTTTACCATCCATGGCTCCCTACTATTTGGGCCTCCGCCTAGGGGGTGGGTTTCGACAATCAAAAAAAAATCAAAGATAAGTTTTTTTGAAGTCTATTTAAAAGTTGTATTAATATACATTATGCAACACTTAACAAATATTAAATTTACATTATATAAGATTATTAAACACAATTATTTACAATTATGTGATTTTTTTAATTTAAAACTAATCAATATATCATACTTAAGATGAAAAAAACTGGGGGGATTTAATTTTTATGTATGATGTTACTAATTTATATACATCAAATTTCAACTATTGGTGAAAACCACACATACTAAAATGTATTCAATTAACATATTTAATATTATACTAATAATGTAATTGATTTTAACCTATTTTATGAACAATGGCATACCTACATTTTGAATAGTTTTAGTATTTTCACTCTGTGATGATCTATAACATAACCTATCAAGTAACAATTGAAGTTGATTATTGATGGGATGATAGATTGCTTTTTTTTTTAAATCAAGAAATGGCATATTTAGGTGATATTGGTAGTGGAGCTTCCTGAGTTGGTAGTGTCGTGCTCTACAAACTAAGTTGTTCTAGATTGTTCTTGAAAAAATCTATAAACTAATTCCTTCATTATGTTTACAAAAATTGTCATTAAATATTCATCAAAATAGTTCATTTTTTTTCACCGACACGTGTAGGACCCCTCCTTTAATATATGATCTTATTATATTAATAGGTGTATCTATGTGTGTAGAATCTGTAGATTATTCTGGTAAATTTCATGGCAATCCCTTTCTTAGATCGTCAAAATCATGTGCTGAAATCATGTGTAGTCAGCAACGCATCTGCCGAAGTCATGTTGTTGGATCATTAGAAATGGCCTTAAAATGGTAACATTTTTACATAGTAATATAGTATTACATTGAGTTTAGGCTAAATCACGTCTAACATGATCTAAACTAGAACTGATTGGCCCTATTTTGAACTCATTTGATCCAAATTTGATCAAATTTGACCTAGCTTGCCCTAAATTGGCCTAAATCAGACCTAATTTTGTATAACATGACCTAATCAAACCCAATTCCCTGAATTTTCCCTATCTTGACCTAAATGAAACCAAACTTGGCAAAATCAAACATAATCTTCTCGTACTTCCCCAAATCAGAGCTAATGTGCCCAAATCTGACATGACTTTGCCTAAATCAAACCAAATTAGCATAATATGACCCAATCGGATCTAGTTTCCTAAAATTTTCCCTATGTTGACCAAGACCTAATTTGGCCAAATCAGACCTAATCTCACCAAATCAGACCCACCCCCCAATCAGACTTGTTTACCCCAAATCTAACCTAATCTGCCCAAATTTGACATAATTTGGCCTAATGTCAAACTTTTTCATAACATGAGCTAATCAAACCTAACTACGCCTAGTTTGCCCTATATTGATCGAAATGAGACCTAACGTGGCCAAATCACAGACCTAATACCCTCAGATCAGGCCTATTTTGCCCAAATCAGATCTAATCAACCCTAATTTAACATCTGATTTGGGATACATCAGACACATTTCAACCATAAAATGACTCAAGTTGATCAAATCCATGGCTTAATTTTAGCCAAAAAGACCTTGCCACTCCAGTGGCTAGGTATGCAGTTTGAGCTCTCTCTCTCTCTCTCTCTCTCTCTCTCTCTCTCTGTGTGTGTGTGTGTGTGCGCGCGCGCGCGCCTAGTGAGCATGTATAATACACAAAACAAAATTTCTCGTTTCCCAATTTGTCAACAGACTTTTAACAAATAATCCTGCATTTCTGTATAATTTTCTATGATTTTGTAAATCCTGATTTTTCAAAGCTGCCCAACAGATTTTCAAAAAACGAATTTGTCACTACCAGCCGGAACATGGAAGCACGAGTCGGTCCCGAATTCAATAACAGTAGGTGAAGACTACATGAGACAAAGCTCCTTATCTCACCATGAGTCACAAATAACACTACACCAAAAAGAGCCCAGGTTCAACCAACTAAGTGAAGCATGTCAACTAGTTTTATTTAGCATAAATCAAAGTTATAAAAAAACGTTAAGCGGTAAGCATGCGGGTAGCACCTTACTGCGGAAAATTAAGCGGTGATTTTTGAAAAAACGGGGTTAAGTTTTTTCTATAGATTTATAGAAAATTACACACACATATATAAATACTATACTTTTTGAAACTTTAAATATAACTAAACACTCTACCCAACAATATAAAATGCCCAAATAGTTTATAACACAAACTATAAAACAATGATTATAGCTATACTATAATATAGTAAACAATACACCTGCCATAGATAAAACACCCTACATACATGATACAATAAGATTTTGCATCACATGTTGATATAACTAAACAGTAAACAATATGCTTATCATGGACACCTTACTATCTTATTTTTATATTTGCATATCATCAACTAGCCATACACTACAGCAGTATATTTAATCAAAGTACATTCTAAATTAGATAACAGTTAGATATAAATTACTTGTATAATTACGGCAGTACCTTATTATTACGACTTACACACAAAGCATACGTTCTAAATTAGAACTACAGCTTATCATAGAACATATAATGTATATAAGTTTAGTGTAATTTAGTGCAAAGACCCAAAAAATATACTATAGTCAATAATACTTGGGACAATATAATTTACTTCATGTTATAGGTTTACACAAGTTTTTAGAAAAACGGCCAAAAGAGGGCAAAAAGCAGGAAAAATACGGGTTTAGCGGCCCTTTTTTGTAGATTCTCTAAGCGGGCGCTCAACAGCAAAAGTAAACGGCTGAAGGTCTTGAGCGATTAAGCGGCCGCTTAAGCAGCCGCTCAGAACGTTTTTCAATACAGTGACACAAATATATATAAATAGCTTCCAACTCATAGTTCATCCAAGCCTATTGTTTGCCCTGAATCACAGTCAATCCCAGTCATAAGTTAATGAATAAACAAATATAAGTTCTTCATTTGAAAAACATATGAAAAAAAGCTTTGGGAGATTCACTCTACTTACCATCATATCAGAGAGTGGCATCTTGACTTTTGTAAGCATGATTTCGCAGTTGTTAGCTCGTCTGAGATCAACCTGGAAACATATCAAAATGCATTCCAGTAAATCAAAATTACATTAAGATCCACAAATCATAAAGCAATACCATATTAAGAGAACAACATTACACACACACAAATTAATCAATCATCAGTGTGCAAGAAGGTAATATATTTTATTGTTTTCAATCTGCAATTACGCACATAACTTTCACACTAAAGCAATTTATAAATATATAAATGAAATAAATATATTAAAGCAATGCTTTTTAGATCACTACTCACTAGTGATTATAAATAGTTTATAGTACTACGTAGTACATACTCAGTATTATCTAAAAGTATAGTATATAACGGTACGTATATAATATCATTAATATACAAGTAAATACTTCGTAGTAATATATTTATCTAATAATTACTTAGTAATATATTTATTTATTTATTATATATATATATATATATAAAATCATACTTGTCAAGGCGCCCCAGGGCTGCGCCTAGGCGAGGACGCTTTATTATAATGCTACAGTGACCTAGTTTTGTGGGTCTAGTTGTATATTTACTTATTTTAATGTTTGATATGGCTACACCAATGCTCAAAATTAATAGTGTTGCCTATTTTATGTGCCAAATATCACTTTTTAATTGGATCTAATACTCTTTTTTGGGTTTGACTGGATCTAATACTCTTTTTTGTTTGACTGGATCTAATACTCTTAGTACACATTTGATTTTTCTTAGTTTGCACCTTCAATTCAGATTGTACTAAGTAGCTATGCTATGAAGGATAGTGATTACATTGCTTAATATTTGTAGCTATGTATGACAATAAATATATATTTATATGTTGATCACACTCTTACATTCTTTACAATAATTCTTTTTGTGTCCTTGACATTATTGTCAAATGATAATATATTAGAAATGTAATTGGTTATTTTTTCATACAATAAAATATATATATATGGAGAGATCGACTATAAATATGTAGATAACTACATATATAACTACACAATGTGTGTATATGAGTGGGGAAAAACCATGACACGTGTATATATACATAAAATATATACATAAATTATTATTTTTAAAGGTCGCCTAGGCGCAAGGCGTCCGGCCCCAACGCCGTGTCGCCTTGCCGCCTTAACAAGTATGTATATAATAGAAAGTATTACACATTAACAGTAGTACGGTATAATGTTATACAAGTATACAACAGTACATAGTATATAAACAAGTATTAGATATGTGTCGATCTTGATCTGCATGACTACATCAAAATGGACTAGTAGCAAAACATTACATTGTATTATACAAGTGATCACTGGCAGAACCACAACTTATTAAGCTTGGGCTGAAATACTCGTGCTATTCGGACAAATCGGACCAACAAAACCCCAAAATTAAAGCAGAATGTAGGCGCAAGTTCTAGACGGGCCTTAGGTAGATGTCACTGGATAGCTAGCTTAGGCGGGCACCTAAGGGCAACTTTAGGCAGCAAGAGGGTTGAACTGCCTAAGTGGCGCTGAAGTGGCTAGATGCTTTTTGATAAATTATTAATCCCTCTCGGCTCTCGCTCTTTGTTGGCTAAGATGACTTTAGAGGCTTAATTATATAGCCATGGTTAAGCAATGGATTGTAGAACATCAAAGTAATTATTGACAGATTGTTCCCCTTGGCTTTCAGAAAACAGTGTCCCAGCAGCACAGATGCAGAGATTTTCCTTCGCAGATGAAACGCCTCTTAGCAATATCTTAGATTTTTTCAACAGTGTAGAATATTAGTTTCACTGAGATATGAGGCTCCATGCGATTCCATAGTCATTATTGAAATTGGCTATCATTTCAATGCCAATCTAGCAATTTTTTTATTCTCGTCTGGTGGTTTGGATTCGATGGTACTTCACTTTATCTTGAGATCCCAAAAAGCATTCTTGCAAAGCGAGTAGCTTAAAGCATTCAACTTATAGAAGCGATCTTATCTTGGTCTTTGTAAACGATGGTTGATTGAATGAAATTGTTTGTATTTCATATTGAACAAAATGGAAATCTGCAAATAGAAGCAGCAATACTAGAAAATGGCGAAAAAATGAAGCATTGCTATAAGAAGGGTACATTGTAGCAAGAAAAAAATAATCCTTAAAAACAAAGACGCACTCACCCACACTTAAGAGATTTGCTTGGAGAGGTAGAGAGAGGGGTCTCTTGTTTTAGGAAGTCCTAGGTAGAAGGGGAGTGCTTGTTTCTAGCGGCTTGGTACCTAGGCAATGGCCATCCTGAGGGAGAGGAGAGAGTGCCTATGATTATGAGAGCGGAAAGGGGGATTCTTGTTCTGATATAATGTTGAATGGTAAACCTTCTGATTACATTATTAATTAATTACTCATTGAAGATACCATGGCTATCTATATGGACTTGGGCAAGTGAGGTAAATCCAATTATAAGATATGAGGAAAAGTCAATATGGGTGAAATTGAAATATATGAAGTTCCCAATACACAAATAACTTAGATAGCCCAATCAACTTAAAAGTTTTAGATCATTTTCAGTTTCAATCTTCCTCCCTTGTGTGGTCATCACTGTCCATAGCGCCATCTGGTTTGGTACTTCGGTATTAAACTTTTAGAACCAAGTCCAGTGTTGTCCCAGTCTCTTCTTGCCTATGTCCAATATAGATAGATTCTTACAAGCATAAAGAGTGTGGAAAAGAAGAAAATGGGGGAAACCCACACCCTACTCACAGTCAGGGTGCTTTTGTTATATATATAAAAGAGACATTACAAAATTTACACATAAGGACCTGGCTTTTCTAACATTTACAAGCAATGTTCAAAATTTGGACGAAAAGGTCGACATTTCGACCGAAATTTCTGTTTCGGTGGCAATCGGACATCGAAATTGACTGAGAAAACTCTCGAAACAAGCAGATCATCGATTTTTTTCTACTTTTTCATGTACAATATACTACCTAGAGCATATTTCTTTGCACAGTTTTGTGTTTTTAAGTCTATATATTGTGCTTGCAAACTATAATGACTTAATTCATTGATTTCACCATTGAAAATTGACATCAAAAATCCCCATCGAAATGCCCATCGAAACAGTTCAGGGTCACTCACTCAAAAATGACGAGACCCCACCCCCCACATATACAATATGAAATATTATTACATATTTGAGTAGATCTACACTAGTAGATCATTCTGGTAGAATTTCATAAATTAATTTGTTTATTTTGTTTTCGAAACGTCAGGAACGCATTTATCGAAATTTCTGTTGAAATTTGTTGAAATTTCTATTTCTGTGGCCACTGAAACGGCATCAAAATCGGACATTTTCTTCCTTGTTTAGAAGTAGGTCCCTAAACATATATTAACACTCCCCCTCAAGTTGGAGCATATATATCATATGTACCTAACTTGTTACATAAGTATTGGGCTCGACAACCATACAAGGACTTTGTAAACAAATCAGCTGATTGGTCTTCAAATCTGACTAGTGACAACTGAATCAACTTATGTTGAATCTTTTCTCGTAGAAAATGACAATCAACTTCAATGTTTGGTTTTCTAGATGAAAGACAGAATTTTAGGCAATGTGGACAGCAGTCTGATTGTCACATTTCAAGCCCATGGGAGCTCCTGCATGAAGCCAAGCTCCTCTAACAAGTGGCAAATCCATAACAACTCACATGTTGCTAGGGCCATAGCTCTATACTCTGATTCTGCACTAGACCTTGCTACTACAATTTGCTTTTTGCTCTTCCAAGACACAAGATTTCCTCCCACAAATACACAGAAATAGACCTCCTATCGATGCTAGATCCAGTCCAATCCGCATCTGAGAAACCTTGCACTTGTAGATGTCCATGATTTTGATAAAGAAGTCCCTTGCCATGAGACTTCTTGAGATACCTCAGGATGTGCATAACAAACTCCATATGACATGTGCATGGCTTATCCATAAACTGACTAACAACACTAGTTGCGAAGGCAATGTCGGGTCGAGTAACATTCAGATAAATCAACTTCCCAACAAGCCGCCTATACCTCCAAGGATCATCAAGTAACTCTCCCTGCTCCGTGGATAATTTGACTTTAGGGTCCATTGGAGTATCAACAGGTCTAGCCCCAAGCATCCCTGTCTCAATGAGAATATCTAAAACATACTTCCTCTGTGAAATTGCAATCCCAAACTTAGACTTGGCAACTTCAATCCCCAAATAATATTTAAGATTGCCCAAGTCCTTTGTCTGAAATTGGCCCTGCAGAAAGAGCTTTAGTCGTGCAATGCCATGCTTGTCATCCCCAGTAATCACGATATCATCAACATATACCACCAAGAAAATGGTTCCAGAACTCTGTCTTTCGTAGAAAACTGAATGATCCATGGTACATCTATGGAGTCCAAACTCAGAAAGAGCACTGACTAACAAACTCCATATGACATGTGCATGGCTTATCCATAAACTGACTAACAACACTAGTTGCGAAGGCAATGTCGGGTCGAGTAACATTCAGATAAATCAACTTCCCAACAAGCCGCCTATACCTCCAAGGATCATCAAGTAACTCTCCCTGCTCCGTGGATAATTTGACTTTAGGGTCCATTGGAGTATCAACAGGTCTAGCCCCAAGCATCCCTGTCTCAGTGAGAATATCTAAAACATACTTCCTCTGTGAAATTGCAATCCCAAACTTAGACTTGGCAACTTCGATCCCCAAATAATATTTAAGATTGCCCAAGTCCTTTGTCTGAAATTGGCCCTGCAGAAAGAGCTTTAGTCGTGCAATGCCATGCTTGTCATCCCCAGTAATCACGATATCATCAACATATACCACCAAGAAAATGGTTCCAGAACTCTGTCTTTCGTAGAAAACTGAATGATCCATGGTACATCTATGGAGTCCAAACTCAGAAAGAGCATTGTTGAATCTGCCAAACTAGGCATGAGGTGACTGCTTCAGACCATAAAGAGACTTGTTAAGATGACATACTAGATCTGATTCCCCTGAGCAACAAACCCAGGTGGTTGCTCCATATAAATCTCCACATCAAGATCGTCATACAAAAATGCATTCTTTATATCAAGTTGGTGTAGAGGCCAAGAGTGAGTAGCAGCCTTTAGCAACCAAACGTGCCTTGAGTCTATCAACACAACCATCTGCACCCACTTTGATAGTGTAAGCCCAGCGGCATACAACAACAAACTTGTCATGTGGACGTGAAACAAGAGACCATGTCTTGTTAAGGTGAAGAGCTGACATATCTTCCTCCATAGCATGACGCCAACCTTGGTGATCAAGTGCAACTGAAACAGACGAGGGTATATATAGAGACAGAGGATATAGAAGAAATAAAGGCATAATATGAAGGTGAAAGATGGCTATATGAAACAAAGTTAGAAATGGAATGTGGAATATTTTTAAGAGTGCGAGAGCTAACACCTTTACTTAAAGAAATAGGAAGATTTTGTTGTAGAAGTGGAGAAGGAATAGTCTCTACCTGACCTTCTAACAAGGAAGCATCTGGAGAAGGAGATGAACCGGCACGTGTTTCTACTCCACCTGCATTGGTACCTGAATCGGATTGTCCACCTGCACCTGTACGACACGTATAAACCTAAGTGATTGGTGGCCTAGTAGAACTGGGCATAACAACATGACTTGGACAACCACTACCTTGAGACAAAGGAGCAATAGATTGAACAACAACATGAAGAGGTAAGAGCTCCTCAACAACAATTGGTGTCATTAAAGCACTTTCATCAAAGAAGGGTGTTTCTTCAAAGAAGGTGACATCCGTAGACACAAAGAAGCGACTTAAGGTAGGATGAAAACACTTATACCCCTTTTGTACTCTAGAGTAACCTAAGAAGACACACTTGGTGGCCTTCGGACCCAATTTGTCCACTCCAGGACTGGAGCAGTGGGCAAAGCAAACACAACCAAACACCTTGGGTAGAACATGGTGCAATGGCTTCATAGGATGAAGGATCTGAATAGGTATGCGATTTTGAATGACAAATGATGACATGCAATTAATGAGATAAGTAGCGGTAAGTATAGCATCGCCTCAAAATTCCTTAGGTACATGCATGTGAAGAAGAGTGTGGGTGGTCTCAACAATATGGCAAATCTTTCTTTCAACCACTCCATTTTGTTGTGGTGTATATGGGCAAGAAGATTGATATATGATGCCATGGGTGGTAGTAAAATGAGTGAAGTCATGGCTGAAGTATTCTCTAGCATTATCAGATCGAAGGGTACACACTTTCTCCATAAATTGACTTTTCAATTCCACACAAAAAGATTTGAATATAGACAAGAGTTCAGATCTTTCTTTCATCAAATAAAGCCATGTAGCACGTGAGTAATCATCTACAAAGATAACAAAATACATATAGCCAAGCTTGGAAGTAACACGACTTGGTCCCCAAATGTCTGAATGGATTAACACAAAAGTGGACTTTGTTCCTTGACTCTCTTTGGACCTAAAGACGGACCTTGTATGTTTCCCTAACTGACATGGCTCACACTGCAAACTTTCCAGGTTGGACAAACTTGGAACCAAGACCTTCAGCTTATCTAAGGAAGCATGACCAAGACGACTATGAACCACCATAGGAGAAGTTGTGACACATGCTACAGGCGACCTTTGCAAGTAGTAGAGACTGGCCAAAATATACCCTTCACCAATCGTCTCCCCCGTCTTCAAGTCATGTATTAGACAAGTATCTGGTAATAACGTAACATAGGCTTGAAGAGCACGAGTCAATTTACTAATAGATAATAAATTAAAAGAAAAATGAGGAATAAAAAAGGTAGATGGAAGTGATATTTGTGGAGTCGGAGACACCATCCCAGTTCCCTTAACGGAGGCAATCGAGCCATCTGCAAAGGCGACACTGGGTAGGTTAGGCTTATGGGCATAGGTGGCGAACATCTCTAGCACCCACGTGATGTGATCGGTTGCACCTGAATCGAGAACCCAATCAGATTTGGACGTTGTTGCCTTGGAAGCCTGAGAGAGGCATGTTGAAGTAGCAACTCTTAGAAAAAGAGAGGCAACTAAAGGTGTAGACTGTTGTAAAGCTCGAATGCGCATCAATTGTGAGTACTCTTCTTCAGACAATTTCACCTGATAAGTAACTTCTTTCTTCTTAAACATCATTCCGAATCAGAATCTGACTTTTGCACGTATTGTAATGACTGCAGAAATACGAATGATACAATAGTTAACTCTAGTGGATGACGAGTCCACTCAAGTCCAATGGAATCGCATGACCACTTGTACTGGTTGTTGTGAAGATGGGATGCAATTTGTACGAGCAAGACCACTTGCAGGTCGAGGCGTGCTCTCGTAGAAACAACTTGACTTTGGCAGCAACAATGCACTAGAATGAGACCAAATATGATTTTGCACAGCAGCAATGAACTGGAATGGTCAAAATATATGTACTTTGCATATTAACAGTAGACCAAAAACGCTGTGCTACAGTACTCCGTCGGTGACATATCGGGATACAAAGACCTGCTGCTCCCTCCTTGTTTTCCTTATGCTCGTGACCTTCTAGGGCAATAAAGTTAAGGTAGGAACATCCCCTTTACACCAGATTTAAGGAGAGAAACAGCCCCTCCTACCGTCTTTATTGAAGCCGAAAATAACTGGAATAAAAGGCTGTTGACAGCAGCCTGATGTACGGCGGATATGGAGAAGATATGGAGGCGAAGAAGCTAGCCCCAAGGACCGTATGGCAGCTAGGACCAAGAGGAAGGATGCCTCAGAAGGGCAAGAGCCAACTCCAACCTGAGAGAAAGCAGCAGCCACTATTGTGGCCGACGTGCTACAGACGAGAAAATTTAAGCTGGTGCTGTTCCAGATGAAAGTAGACCTCTAGATCGTGATGATCACTCACTAAGACTTCCTTGGAGAGATGGATGGCTCCCCTAGGGTTTTCCCTTGCTCTGATACCATGTAGAAAAGAACACAATGGGGGAAACCCACACCCTACTCACGGTCAGGGTGCTTGTGTTATATATATATACAAGAGACATTACAAAATTTACACATAAGGACCTGACTTTTTCTAACATTTACAAGTAGGTCCCTACACATACATCATTTGGACCAAATATGTTAATTATACTCTAATTATTAGGATTGATCATTATATTAATGTGTTATTATTTATTTTATTTGTTGATTAGGATATAAAATGCCAAGAGGTAGGGATCCCATTTGGGAGCATGTTGAGCAACAAGCAGATGGCAAAAACAAATGCAAGTTTTGCCATTAGATTTTTAGTGCGGGGATCACATGCCTGCACTACCACTTTGTTAAGTATCAAGGAAAGAACATTTTACCATGTCTGTCTGTCACAAACGACGAGAGAGCCATGGCACTTCAATCAATTCAAGAGTTGAGTGTCAAATCAAAGAAGCAAAGGTGACAGAGTTCTACAAGACAACCAGTTGTCATAGTTCTAGTTCATCAAGAGGATCTATACTCATAGATGTCGTTGATGTCGATAGGTACAAGATGAAAATGTCTAGTCAACAAACTCTTCATCATGTGGTGAAGAAAGGTGAGAAGAAGTTGGTTGATAAACTTGTTGTGATGTGGTCGGTTAACAACAACATTTCTTTCAAATATTTTAAGTCTCCTGAATTCAACGAGTTGTGCATTGCTATTGAAAATTTTGATCCTGGTTATGAACCACCTAGCAATATAACAGCTAGGACACGCCTTCTAGATGAAGTGAAGGAGGATGTGGACGCTTATATTACCTCCATCAAAGAGAGATAGCAGTTTTCGGGTAGCATTGGCATGTCTGATGGTTAGAAAGATATGAGCATGTCTCACTTTAATGTGTTGGTTCAAAGCCCTAAATGGCTCATGTTCTATAAATCATGTGGAAATACAATATGTGTGGGAGAAAACCCTAAACGTGTAGGTTTTTCTTATTGCCTGATAGATAGGAGGCAGCCACCCTTTCTTATAAATAGGATAAGGGGGAAGCATACAGACACTTAGACAAATCCTAATGGGCCAATGGATAATTGGGCCCATGTTACAAATAGACTAAACAGAACTTAAGTAAAAGACTAAAACACTTAAGTAAACAGACACTCTAACAAATCATTGGGCATTGTTGGACACGTCAAAGTTGGTCCTATCTTGTTGGTTTCATCTCTTCCATCATTGAAAAGATAGGTCCTCATAATGTTGTTCAATTCATTTCTGATAATGCAGCTAACTATGGCAGTGCAGGAGCTTTGTTAGAATAAAGTATTTATTAGTATATACACTTTACTGTTTTTCTTTACTTAGTGTATTTTACTTATCGTCTTTTCTTTTTTACTCTTTATCCCATATTGGTTATCTCTAAATCATGTACACTCTCTTGTCTTATAAAAGAGATCCCAATGTATTCTTTTTAATCATCCAATAATAAGCAATCTTGTTGCCGACTTCTAGAGTATTTACATCTATTCTCTACAATTTGTGTAGTACATGGCATCAACTTGATATTGACAGATCTTGGTGGTCTAGACACAGTTTTTCCTACCCTTAACAATTGTCAAATTTGCCTACAAGTATCAACATGTGTAGACTTGATGAGAAAGCACACAGAGGGTAGGGAATTGAAAAAACATGGTGCTACAAGATTTGCTACTCATTTCTTGTGTTTGTAGTCTATGCTTGCACAAGAGCAAGGAGTGAGGTTTATGTTTGCATCTCCTTCTTGGAGAAATTTACCTCAATAGAAGATCAAAGATGGCATTGAAATTTGTGATATCATTCAAGACAACAATTTCTAGGAGTCTGGTAGGATGATAATCCGTGTTATGGAGCCACTAATCAGAATTTTAAGAATGACATACGGTGAACGTTCTACTATTCGCTACTTGTATGGAGGAGTTAGATAGAGCCAAGGAGGCGATTACAAAAATATTTGAGGGTGTCATAGAAAAGTACACACCTTTCTAGATGATCATTGATTATAGATGGGATAAGAAATTTCATAGTTGTCTTCATGCTACAGTTGCTTACTTGAACCTCTTATTGCACTATCAAAAGAGGTTTCGCCATGGATACATATGTAAAAGAAGGCATGGAAACGGTTGCAAGGAAAATGGTGATCAATTTGCCTAGTAGGACTTTGATAGCAAGGGAGATCCGTGATTATCATTCAAAGTCTCCCATATTATTCTCTCCTTTGGCAATTGAATGTCTTACTACCACTCATCCCAGTAAGACTTGGAACCCTCATTCTCCTATAATTCTTTATGCTGAAAGTTAAAACCATTTACTTTGACATGTTTCTCAGTTTTCCTTTGTTTAGGGCTTTGCTGGGATATTTGGGGGGGGGGGGGGGGATCTGAACTTATTGTGGAAGTTGGCTATTAGAATTTTAAGCCAACCTAGTAGTGCTTCTTCTTGTGAGTGCAATTGGAGTGCTCTACATACACAAAAAAGTGCAACCGCCTTGACCCTGAAGGGTTGGAAACTTTGGTGTATATCAACACGAATGATCATTTGATGAGGACAACAAGAGCAAAAGAGGAAGAAGACACCTTTCCAACTGATTTGAAGAAAGATACATACTCAATAGATCCAAATGATGCTTCTCCAAATAGTGAAGATGAACAATTTGAGGAGGAAGATGAGGAGGAACCTTAACATCAAAGTGAAGTGAAGATGAAGTATTTGAGATGGAAGATGAGGAGGAACTTGAATATCAGAGAGAAGATAATGCAAATGATGCTTTTGATTATAATCCAATCACTCTTGATTTTTATATTGAACATGTATAGTCTTATGTTTGCCTAGTGGTCAAGTAAATGTATCAGGCTAGACTTCTAACATCTGAGATGCTTTTTTTGTAAAGCCTATGACAAACTCTGATTTTATCTTGTAGAACATTTGTTGCATCTCCCTCGTTTATATGTCTTTATATTTTGTGATGTTTAAAGTATATGATGCTTTTGATTCTAATCCATTCACTCTTGATTTTTATATTGAACATGTATAGTCTTATGTTTGCCTAGTGGTCAAGTAAATGTATCAGGCTAGACTTCTATCATCTGAGATGCTTTTTTTGTAAAGCCTATGACAAACTCTGATTTTATCTTGTAGAACATTTGTTGCATCTCCCACGTTTATATGTCTTTATATTTTGTGATGTTTAAAGTATATGATACATAGATTTATACAAGAAAATGTAAGCATATATATAAGTAAACATCTATTTTTTCCCGACCTTTTCCTGAATAGTTGACTGTACTTCGACCGACTTTGATCGTACTTTTACCGATTGTTATCCAAATTTCCGCATAATTTCCGAATTCAGAATTTTTCCGCTCCGCGTATGTATCCAGAATATACATACACCTAAGCTAAGTATTAAGAAATGAGAAAATTTGTGAAAAACACATCAAATAAGAAAAATGACGAGCGTAAATAATTTGCAAATATAATGCATTAATCGGAATGAGGAGTCATTTACTTGCCACATACGGCTTGGGAAAATTCGAGAATCTACCAAACGAAACAAAATGTTAAAACCCAAATAAATAAATAAATGTAGTTTGAACGAGAAATTATTTTAGTTGCCACATACGGCTAGGGAAAATCCACATTTTAAGAACAACTTATTCAAAAAGTTGTAGAATTTTGTGAGACTAGGTGTTGATGGGTTTAAACTAAGGGTCCTATAGTCAAGTCCGTCCATGAAGGATCTTTAATTCTCATGTAGCATCCATTTACGTTAAACTCCACCTATATTTCGTATATCTTGTGCATATGTCGCCAGTCCCAAACCCAGATAAAGGAGGAAGGTAGGTGGCACATTGACAATCAGCCACCTTTAACTTTTTTTCTGTTTTTGAGATGGATTGATGGCCCCAACGTGGTTGAGGATGAGGCATATATGGTGATGATGATAGGAATCCTATATGTATCCCATCCTAATATGTGTTAGGGTTACACATTAATGCAACAAAATAATCTCTTTCTTCTCTTATAAATTTGCGATAATAAGATATGTATCAGATTAGGATAAAAATACATGTGTTAGTCTCAGCATATAGTATGTATAACATAAAGGCGGTGAAGTTTGACTAGTTGTGTAGGTGAAAGATGTGTTTACAATGAGGTGTAATTCAAGCCTCACAAGCCTTGAGCTTGATGGAGTATGTTTTTCAAAACAATGGTTTCCTGTTGATCTCATAATCCAACATCTAGACAGAAAACAATAAATTACTCCTCAAAGATTTGAAGACATAGTAGAGCAAGAACTTGAATTCTTCTACCATGCAATTAGCATGTCTGTGATACCACTTATTTTCTCATTATAATTTTCTCTTCTGTTTACATGTGCTGATAAAATTCAGCTATCATGTGTTATAATGAGTGGATTCTGGAATTACAAGTTTCCTACCTTGTAAACAGCTTGAGATTTGTTTTAAGGCAAAGCTTGTTGATCTTGACTATGGAGTTGATATCCATAGAGGTTCTTCAAGTTGATTCTTCCTCCTGGTTATGCAATTGCCTTGATACAAACTATGTTCTTTTCCCATATTAAGCACAAGAATTATCATTTAAATATCACTTTCAATTATAGCAAAGTAAAAATTTGAGCACCAGATTCATAAAATTCTAAATTGGCGATCCTCATCATGAATACAGTTCCCACTTCCCACTACTGTTACCAGCTGATAAAACATAAAGAAAATGTCACACGTGTTTAAATGATTCCAGAAGATAAAAATTACCAGGTGAACTTTATCTGGTTTTGCTCCAACTGACTTGCGTCGTGACTTATCCGCGGAACTGTCAGCTGCTTTAGGCACCACAGCAGCAAACAGCGATTCGAGTTCAGAGACATCAAAATCAGAACTGGCAGAAGCAGATACACATTAATACTACATTTGGAACAGTATCTAACTAGAAAAATATAAAAATTACATATTGGAATGCTTAGACAAACTAAGTAATTCAAATAAGAGAGTGAGAAACTGATAAATAAGTGCAGTACAGTACCTAGGAGTATCATCCTGCTTCTGCAATTCAGCCCATAAACTTCCTTGTACAGCTCTAGACACTTTCACCCAATGTAGTGGCTTCAAGTTGGATTTTTTAGGTGCTAGTGCAGGTGGTCCTGGGCCCCCTGCTCGTCCACGTCCTCTACCTAACATGTTTGGAGGCGCACCCGGGGCTCTTGGAGGACCAGGCGGTCCAGGTGCACGCAAGCCTGTTGGTGGTGGAGGGGGTGCACCACGTCCTCCAGGAGGAGGGGGTGGAGGAGGAGCACCTCCAGGTGGGGGTGGGGGTGGAGCAGCTCCCCTAGGTGGTGGCGGAGGTGGAGCCCCCCTAGGTGGAGGTGGGGGTGGGGTCCCTCTAGGCGGTGGTGGGGGTGGAGCTCCCATTGGTGGGGGCGGGGGAGGAGGAGCTCCTCTGGGTAAAGGAGGGGGTGGAGGGGCTCCTCTAGGTGGGGGCGGTGGAGGTGGAGCTGCTCTAGGTGGGGGGGGTGGAGGGGGAGGAGTCAACCCAGGGGGAGGAGGTGGAGGAGGGGGTACTCCTCGGCCAAGTGTAGGTGGAGGTGGTGGGGGAGGAGTCAACCCAGGGGGAGGAGGTGGAGGAGGGGGTACTCCTCGACCAAGTGTAGGTGGAGGTGGTGGAGGGGGAGGAGTCAACCCAGGTGGAGGTGGAGCAGGGGGTACTCGTCCAAGTGATGATTGTGTGGGTTGAGCATATATACTATGTTGTAATTGAGAAACTTGTGCACCTAGATTGGGTGGTGGAGGGGGAGGGGGTACAATACCCTTTGCTTGGCTATATATACATAGGGACGGAGCAATATGTGCAGAAGTTGGTGGAGGTGGAGGTGGCATTGATGGTGAATGTGAGGCTACTCTAGAAAAAGGTGGAGGAGGTGGTGCTGGTGGTGGGGCTCCTCTCGGTAAATGAGATGGTGTTGCAATCCCAGGATAATTGCATGTGCTTGCAGAACCTAAAGGCGGTGGAGGTGGTGGCGGCGGTGGTGAAGGTATCTTATGGTGTGTTATGGAATCCATTGGACACAAGGATCGAGGTAGAGTTGGGAAAGGGGCTGAAGGACAGGTGATATAAGAGGATGAGGGGGGAGGAGGCGGAGGAGGGGGTGGAGGAGGGTGTCGGGAAGGGGCTCTGGATGAGGAGGGGGGTGCAGGTGGAGGGGGAGGCGGCGGCGGAACTACACATTGTAGAGAGGACGAGGATAGGTGAGGGAGAAGATGTGAGGTCGAATTCGAAAACGGCAAAGTGGACGGAGGGGGAGGGGGAGGAGGTGGGGCTTGAGGTTTAGTGATCGGAGGTTGTGAAGTGAAAGATGAGGGTGGCGGGGGTGGGGGTGGGGGTGGGGGTGGGGGTAGACTAGATGGAAGTTTGTTTGGTATGGATTGAGATGGTATAGGTAATACCATTCGATCATAGGCTGGTGTAGTGAATGGAGCAGATGATGAAGGTGGAGGTGGAGGTGGGGGTGGGGGTGGGGGTGGGGGTTGAGGTGGTGTATGATTTTGTCTAAGGTTGGCCAAAGGTTCTGTTGCTGGAATCGGAAGTGAAGCAGCAAAAGTTGTGACACATGGACGTGGAGGTGGAGGTGGAGGTGGAGGTGGAGGTGCAGTAAGTGGGGAAGAATTTGAAGAAAAGGAATTCCCTTGAGGAACAGTAGAAGGAAGGCTATGATATAGGGGAGGAGCTGGAGAGTTATCTTTGGATATGGATGACTTTGATGGTACAGGAGTTTCTGAACATGTATCAAATTTAGTAGTTGCTACCTGTGCACCAGCCAACGTCTCCTGTGAATGAGTTGTATGCAAAACTGCACTATAACCTGTACTTCTGGGTATAGCAGATGAAAAAGTGCCCGACTCCAATGCACTGGATAAAGGACTTCCAAAAGGTGCTACAGGTTCACCTTCTCTGGATTGATCTAGTGATTTTGAGTCGTTAGAGCAAGATAAACTGTTTCTACCATCCTCAGCATCTTCTGGGGGAATTGCGGATATAACTAAAGCAGCTGGAGCACTATTGTACCTAGATGGTGGGTGCGATGGTGCATTTACAGAAGCAGCATCAGAAGCCTTCGTTGAAGGTATCCAACGAGATACTGTTCTAGTTTTAGAAGCTTGTTTGCTATCGTCAAAAAGATCATTCTGCATTTCCTTTGATTTGTATAAAATGGGATCCGAAGAGCCTTTCAAATGAGACGTTGGAGGCTTTTTTGATACTGGTGGTAGCATCTTATTTGGCCCAGCATGATGATCAAGGACCATTTCCTCCACCTTCTGTTGATTCCATTTCTTACTGGACGCTTTTCTTTTATCAGTACTTTCAGACTTGATATTGGCTAGAATATTGACATTTTCTAACATTTTATGAGTACCATTTACAGCAGAACTAAAGTGATTGGCGTCATTCTCCTTGGCATCATCAGGAACCTTTTGGAATTCTTCCTTTCCAGCAAAAGGTTCTTCCAGAGTTGCAACTTTCTTAGGAAGATGATTCAAAACGTTACTGGCAACTTGATCAATTGTCAGATTTGTGGCAGTTGACAGTTTGGCCTCATGATCCACCAGAGCAGCCTCCTCGTTGGTAGATGTCATATTTACATCCGCTACATTAGTAACATGTACCAAATTTCCTCCAAGTTTTTCTGTCTTGGATACACTCAAGTTGCTACTCATGCCATCTACAGCACATTCGTCTTGGCCGATCACAACATATGAATCCAATTGTGAGTCAGAACCTACCTGTGTATCTGTCTGATCAGACACTTTTGGGCTTTCAAATTTTGGACTCCCGCCTGCCAAAATATTCGAGCTATTAGCAACTACAGGATCACTATCCTTCCTCCCTTCTTGGGAATCACTGTTGCTGAAAATCTCTTCTGCTTCAAAAAACTCCTCTCCAAATTCGTCAGTGGAAGCAACTTCTGTTTCGTCCCACTCTTCAGTGGCATCATCTGTACTAAAGTCAGGTCCAACTAGATCGGAGTTTGAAAACAGTACCTGAGTTATGCAAGGATACATTTTTCGTCACTAGCATTTTAGGTGTAGTATAAACTGCACTGTCAGGAAGGAAGAAATATATACTTACCTCTACTTTGAATTCCTTGGGAAAGTGCTCCTTGGCATGCCATTCAGAATCAATCTCCTCGCGGTTCAGTGTCAAAACATTTGACTGAATAAAGGACGTGTTAAACATTATACGGAAGACTACATCTTCACGAGCCGTGTCCTCATCTAGATGGATGTACTCAAGAACAACATCCCCTTGGACCCGGCAATGAATGTTAATTTTTGCTGGGTTGTTATCCACCTGCAGCGCTAATAGGTGTTAAACACCACCAATGTTCAAACAGTTTAAAATGACTCCAAAGGTCAGCCATTACCTTTGCATTGCTCCGAGCATGCCTCTTTGTTAGGGGTGTTGTATAAAGAATTTTTGAGCTTATCTTTGCAGATGAAGCGGCCTCTTGTCCATATACACGAACAATAGGCTTGCACACCACTTGTCCATTTAAACGGGGAAGGGCAGTAAGGATCAGGTAGTCCAGTGTCAAAGGAGTAATAGGTGGGGGCCATTCTGGCCCAGAACCTCTTTTTGTTACGTACTGGAGATACCGTAGATGAGATGCCTGAGGGTTCAAAGAAGTGAACATGTGCAGCAGTTCTTTGGGTGCCTGCTTGTACACCATTTCCAGAGTCTTCTGCTCTCCAGAGTACTGTTTCCTGTAGAGAAGAAGTCCTGCAAGCATGAATGCCAGAACAGGCCAACCTGCCCTCTCACAATGCATCAGCAGAACATTTTGCTGCCCTTCCAATGATAGCCAGCTTTCGCCCGATTTTAGGAAGTGGTGAATCATCTCCAGCGGAAGCAAAGGACACCCCTCATACTGTTGGGGGTATTCCATCACAGTCATGTCATAATCTGAAAGAATGTCAGACACCTTGGTCCTCTTCTCTCCTTCTCTGAAATTGAAGACCATGAAGGACGCCTCTGGGAAGTAGTCGTGTAGCTGAGCAACAATGCTATCCATGTAGTCCTTGAACTCACTTTCTCCCAGGATCTCAGTAGAAAAGCAACAGTCGAAAACTGACAAAAGTAACAAAAACAAAACATTAGCCAAGAGCAGATTCGTGGTTAGGCATAGTCATATGTGTAATGCTACTGCCCGGTAACAACTTTAGTGAAAATGTGGAAAGGGAACTAATTTACTAGACAAACATGAGGAACTTTTCAGGCAAAAAGAAATTAGAATATTCCTGCATCAGACGAAGCAAACAAAGCCACTATCCCAAAAGGTTTTGGGCTAGAAAAATCGAACTCAATGGACACCCAGATGCGCCACGTCCCAAGCCCCGGAAACTGAGCAGAAAACGAACCCAAAGGCGGAAAATTATCCTTTTATTGGTACAAAGTGGGGGGAATTCGCCAAGGAAATCAACAAGAAGCAGGTAGCTTGTTAGAAGTTGCTTCAGCTGGCAACAACCATACCGAGAACATTCAATTCAGGGAGCCGAAATACCCACTTAATTTGGAGCGAACAAAATGGAACAACGACAAAAAGCAAGCTACCGGATCAGGGGAAATGGGAGGGGCGCGAGGGGCTGGAAGTGGGATGAGGAGCATTACCGTAAACCCTCTCGGAGATTTCGAGGAGCCGATCCGGTGGCTTCCTGTAGAAGAGCCTCCGAAACAGCGCCATCCGCCGGCCCCTCCGCTGCCGGCGATGCCGCCGCGAGCGCCCCGATCCGATCCAAACCGGAAGCCACCCTTGTCGCTACGGGGGTCCAATTCCAGGCTAGGGAAGGGCGGAAGGCACGGATTCGTGTGGGCGGAACGCCAGTGATCGACCGCAGGGGCAGAAACTCTCGGGATCAGTAGGGTTTTGAGGCGAGAGATCCGACGCGAGGAGAACCGGGATTGGACCTCGCCTGCCCTAACGCTGGACGGGAAGGGGAAGTGGACTGGGTTGGAGAAGGGTTGGACCTGCTGCAAGTTGCGATTTGATTGAGGTCGGGGTGGGGCTCGGATGCTGCGGTGGTCGAATCGAACGGGAAATTCCACGTGGAACGAGAAAACGTCGGGTCGGAGAAAGGAAGGCCCCGTCCCTCTGATCCATGTCGGACAGCTTCGAAGGAGGAATGAACGACGTAAAAAGGAAAGGGGAAATTGACTGGACACGGAGTCCGACAGTCGCCAGCTACCAGCCTACCACGAGGGGCGAGCTAGCAAAAAAATAAAACAGCTACACATTTACTGTTTTTCTCAAGCTTCCTCTAGAACAATGTTTTTTAATGTTTATTTGATCATTCATGGCAATCTTAAGTACGCAAATATGTAGAGGTGTGCGACATGAATTTAAACTACGTGTTCCATGCATTGCATGGGTTTGCTCATATTAAATTCATCTCGAGAAGGTAAACGTGGTGTGCATTATCTTATCCAACTAAAGAAAAAACAAAGATTAGGGGTAATGAGTGTAAGTAAGGTGAGCTACAAGGACATCCACGGAAATGAGTTTTCAATAATGTTATATCAGACACATTATCAAGAAAGAAGGATAAGATCACTAAAAAGAGAAGGGATGAAAGGAATAATAATTACCTCCTAGATCGACAACATCCTTGCTTGAATCATGTCCAGCCATATACTGGAACAACCATGTTATCCACCCCTTCTAATCTTGCTTGCGCAACACTCCCAATCTTAACAATTGTAAAAAAACAATCCAATGTAGAGATTGTTAAAATCAACTCACATTGCAGCAGTGCATCAATCTTATTAGATTTTCTTTAACCACCCCAAAAAAGAGTATCCACCCAAACTGTATGTTGTATGCCAAAAAAATGAAATCACCCATAATTGGTAGCCACATGTTGGTAACGTAATGTATATTCCTTCTCTCCATCACAATTAAGCCTCTAATCGTCATAGGGAGTCTTAAGTCATCATGGATCACCTCAAGACCGGGGAAGTACTTGTCTCACTTGTCAATGCCTAGAAACTGAGTTAGCAAGTCTATGTACCACGTGACCATTGATATTTAGACTTTCTAACTGACCTCAGACCTCCTTGTGGACATGGGTCATCCACCACCGTAGTGAAGCCTAGCCCCAAAGCAAGTCAGCCAAAAAGGGATCATCTACCTCCACACATGAAAGGGTGATACTATGGTCCTCAAACACCTATAAAGATGTCACCCTGGTTTGAATTATAGCCTCTAAAAAAATTTCATTGTTAACTAAGCTTTGAAGGTGAAAATGAAGAGTCCCTTATGGTTTTGAACAATCCTAACCCATCTCTTAGTGGCATTCTGACTTGATATCTCAAGCTCCACTATGAGGTCAATCTCAAGTTATGAAGGTCAGGAGGTCGCCTACGGATGAGCTGGACCTATTTCATCTTATAATGCAGCTCGATAAACCCCTTCCTGAGATTTTCCAAGACCACATAGTCATTAGGAAGCTTGTGAAAACACGGATCTTTACTAATGATGCTAGCAAGACTAAACATCTCCTTCAAAATAGCATATGCGCACATAACACCTCCTTCATAACAACTTTTGCAACTATAGTGGCATATCAACCAAACAATAAAAATTGGAGGAACTCCATGAAGCCATTTGTTGAAGATAAGTCTAGACGTTAATGATCGACATGCAGTTAGGGATGGCAAATGGGCGGGTATGGGGCACTCATTCTCATACCCATATAACCCATTTAAGTTATTACACAACCCAAACCCACTCCATTATAGATATTGGTGCCTATGCATGAACCCATACCCACCCAGTTTAGTAATGGGGACTTAGCAAAACCATTTACTAAATTGAAAAATTATATCAAAACTCATTTACAAAAAAATATTAGTGACAAAATTTTGTCTCCTAAAATTTGAACAAAAATTAATGAACTAAAATTTGCATCAAAATCCACTTATATGAGAATATTAAATTTTGATTTTTATATTCTTAAATTTAAACAAAAAATCCATTGTATAAAAATTGGAATTTTGTCCCAAATTCCATTTATATGAAATATTAAATTGCAGATTTTCTATGTACTTAGGATTTCATTTACTAACCCCAGAAAATGACAAATGTTGACTTTTACAAATGAGCTTTTGCAAAATTCAGTAATTGCATAATTTATCTCAGATTTTAGTTGATAGTGTAACAACTTTTTTTACCAGCAATTAACACATATAGTATATAGAAATCAAAAGCCAAAAGACTAAAAAACACACCATACATTCAATTTGTGTAAGATCCACTTCAAACGTGAGCATTTGACCAACTGAAATCCATTCCAAACGTGAGCATCTGACCAATTGCATGTCTAGTTTCACAGTGTTAGGAATTGTATAAGAAAATATGAGAAATCAAGATATTTAGGAGGAACTAAACTCACGACCAGATATCATCTTGCTCTAGAAATAGTCGATCATGTACCCTTTGGCAAAGCTACCACACAATATAAGCACACATGACGACAAAACTAAGTAGAAAACCTCAGATTCTACATAAGAAAAATATGGTCAAGTATAAGCAAGTAATCTATTGCTTTCCAAACAAAATAATGGTCAAATGTATTATTGTATACACACAGCTTTCAATTGTTGACAAACAAAAAATCAACATACAACAATGTTTTCACACAAGAAAAAGTGTCACAACCGTAGATCTTATTCGTTACAACGTAGTTTCCATCTATGGCTTCAACAAAAGAACCAGCATCCAACTTCAAACAAAGAATGCAATAGAAAAACTTGAACAAGTCTAGATTAGCCACCAACTGAAGCTTGCAATGTATCTTTAATGACAAAATATAAATAAATTGAGTTGCCCAAAGGTGATGGATGAAACATCATCCATGATTGAATAAAAAGTGACACCTTTAACACAAAATAGAGACAAATATTATGCTATCAGTGCATTGATAGTTTATTGTTGTACTATAAGATCCATTTTCAAAAACATTTTCAGAAACACTTTAATGTGCTTTCAGTAATATGACTGAATAAATAGTAAAGTTCATATCAACTCTTATCCCATTAATAGACTACAAAGGAATGAAAAATGGAAAAGAAATAGGCTAAAAATGGAACACATGAATATATGTAGAATCAAGTGATTCTATATCAACTACTATTGAGGCTAAAGAGGGACGAAAAGGTGGGCAATCACCTTTTGCATCAATTATCAACTCTTATCGCATGAATTCAAAGCAGGTAATCAACCTTTAAATTCCTTTCACACACACTTCCAACCATCAATTCAGTTCTACAACATATTCACATCAAAATCAGAATAATAAATCACAAGATGAGAGTCGTATCAAAATGTAGTAACTCACCTGAGATATACACTTTAACCAATTAGTATGGAAGAACATCTTGTTGTGATTCACCTACAAGTAGACAATGTAATGGAGTAAGTACCTAAATTTAGTAAAGAAATGACATTAACATATTCATTTCGAAAGGGAACATATTTTATCTTCATTAATGAGCCAGTCACAATATGCTCATTCAATTGACTCTCAGTTGGAATTGAAGTATCCATTAGTGAAATTTGATTTGAAAAAACATCAGGGATCTCTACATCTTGATTTTGAGTAGCCATCATCTAGCAAATAAGAAAGTCATTACTGTTAGGATCGTTATGAATGTTATCATATTGATCTATATACAAATATACTATATGGATCCTTATCTCTCCAACCTAACCCATTTTTGCATGCTTAATCTCACTAATGAATGTGTGGTATGTATTTCAATTTTAAGGAAAATTTGTCAGCATTTCCCCTTAGTTCTCCAAGTACACTAATATAGAATGAGAAAAATGTCCATCATGCATATGTACCCAGAGAACAAAGTGGAAATGAAGTACCAATTTTTTTTGTAAAATTGAAATACACATCACACATTGATATCCTATGTGAGATGAAGTCTTCAAAAAAGTCAAATTGGGACATATTCTAGATTTACTCCTAGTGAGTAAATCTTGATGTGTATCTAAATTATTAGTAGATGAATGGTGTACCAACTTCTAACTAGAACAGACATAATCCCTCTCCTTGCCATCCTAACCCTCTACTCTTTACATGTTTTGATGCTTTTCTAACTAAAATATTCTTCTTCTATCAATGAAATGAAGAGGATTATAATGACCCTGACCTGGGTTATGAGGTAACCCTATTTGTTTTGGCTAATAAAGTTGCTTAGAACTTTAATATAATCCTCTAAGGTGTTTTGTTACAATGTGACACACTTATGTTCCAAATTTGGTCCTGATTGAATGTTGTTTGAGCAATGTTCCTTTGTTTTTGGACCAAAGTACAATTTACCCAAGTTGAGGGGTTATATTGCAATATGTCATATGTTGAACATGCCTTATATGTTTTAGCACCGTTATAGAGATAATGATGCAAGGCGGTGGCTTGTGGAAAGCCCAAATTCTAAGTTTAAACTTGTTTGAACAATGCTGGTACCTTGTGCACCAATTTTGGTACAAATTGTAATTTACCCAAAATGTGGGGTTGATATGCAAATTACCACCTCTAGAGTGTCCCTAATCCCTCCTAGTATCATGTAGAGGAGAGAGAAAGAAGGAGACACCATGTTTGATTCCATTATGAATGATGGTTATCTTGGTGATGAAATGACCAAGAAAAGGGTTGAATATGAAAGCTTAACTTGAGTTGTATCAAGTTGAAAAGCTTATATATATATATGAGTACCTATCGGACAAGGAGCCATAGGAGGAGCCTCATATCATTTTTTGAACTCTTGGCAAAGGCCATGTCGTTCAAAGCACCTCAAGGAGGTGAGTTGTGTCGGGTTACAACTTCCTTAGTAAAGTTGTGACGGGTTGTGCATAAAGTGAGGAATTAATTGATATATCTTAATCAAAGGGATATGTAACGGATGAATCTTTATCCCTAGATCACCCTCAACTATTTTGCATGTCAAGATAAATGTTGATACATGCATGTACACATGTCATCCATGCATGGACATGTGGCACCTACTAGCTCAAAATGATGAGACCTCATTTTTACCTTCCTTCACGAGCAACAAGTATATATACCCCTAGTTTCATCCCTTAGTGCAATTTTGCAACCCTTACTGTAACATCCTTGACATGGGTTATGCTTTAACCCTATATGTTTTGTTTAATAAAGATAATTATATGCTTGATCTTATCTTTTGAGAAGTAATTAAGGCTCAAGAGGAACTTATGTTTCAATTTTGGTCCTATTTGAATAATGTTGAAACAATGTTTTACATGTTTTGGACTAAAGTACAAATTATCCAAGTTGAGGGATTGACTTGCAAATGTTACATAATAAAATGTTCCTCAAGTGTTGAACCATCATAAGAATGAAAATGGCACAGAGGTATGGCTTGTGGTAGCCTGAGTACCAAGAAAGAGCTTATTAAGCAATGTTTGTGCATTAAAAACCTAGTTTTGGTGTAATGTGCAATTTACCCAAAACCTAGGGTTCAATATGCAACATACCACTTCTAGTGAGTCCCTAATGTTTCTTGGTATCAATTAGAGACAAGAAAATCAGAGGGGCGTCTCATTTGAATCTCTTTGGAGGAGAGAGAATCTTGATATTAAAATAATCAAGATTTAAGCATAATTGGAACCCTAATTCAATTTAAATGCAAAAATAAATATATTCATGGAAGTGCCCTTCAAACAAAACTGTGATGGTTGAATTTTCATAAGTGTGGACGTTCTTGTGCCTTGCAATGGCACCGAAATATCTAAAGTGAGTGGAGAGCCCACTCACATTAGTTAAGGGAAAAGTAATATTCACTCAATTTTGGATATTATTATTATAATGGTTAAGGTGCTTCATTTATTTTCTTTAATTCATGAATAATGAAGAGGAATTACAAGGTGGGGGAGATGGCTTCGTATGCAAGAGATGGAGGGGAGTATGTGGCACCAATTTTGGGAGTTGAAGGATTTTATTAACACTTTCTCTCTCATTGAAATTCCCTTACATACATCCCATTTTCAACCCACATGAAAGGCTTTTTCAATCCCTTTTTCTTTTCTTGCTTTGTCTATGCACAAGGGATATTAGGAGAAACAGGAGGACGTGCTCCAACCTGTAGGTAAGCTCCATAGTCATCTTCAACCTTGATTTCATGGTGGAAATTGAAATTCAATGCTTAATTTCTTCTTTTCTTCATTCAATCTTCAACCTCAGCCATTCATTTCACTCAAAGACTTGAGAACGGACCTTGGACAGTTGAGAAAGATTCATTCACCATTGAGGACGTGAAACTTGAAGCTTGGATTCAGCTTTGAAGGTGGGTTATATAACTTGAACCCTTAAATGTCATTATTACTTGCAATTTACTCATTATGTGTTGAACCTTTCTTCTTTGTCAGTTTCTTTTTTATCAATTGTTGAAATCACCATGAGAATCACAACTGATTTCGAAGGTTTGAAGCTTGAAGATGATGATTTCATCTTAAGCACACACCTCAACAAAGGAAGGGGGAAAACAGTTTTCAAAACCGATTGAGTTAATTCAGTTTCAAAAACCGAATGAATTGATTCAGTTTCAAGACCGAATGGGCAATTGAGTTCAAGATCAAATGGGTAGTTGTACCCAAGACTGAATGGGTAATTGAACCCAAGACCGAATGGGTAATTTACTCCAAACCGAATGGGTAATTAAGTACAAGACCGAATGGGTAATTAACTGCAAGATCGAATGGGTAATTGAATTCAAAACTGAATGGGTAATGGATCTCAAGATCGAATGGATAAATTGAACTTCAAAACCATTTGGGGTTAATTGTTGATGTGATTGATTAAGATCCAATGGCTCAAATTGATTTGATTATAATTAATTCTAGAATGAATGTTCCATGGATTGCAAACCCTAATCAATTGATTGAAGAATTCTTAATTGAATTGGATCAATTTCTTGGTTGATGGTCCAAAATGTCTCAAGACTATTTGGAGTTCAAGGGTTGTGATAGATGGTTGGAGATCCAAGGGTTTTAATTAGATGAAATCTCAATGGTTGAATTGATGTTTGATTCAATAAAGCAAACCCTAAAATTTATTTGATTGGAGGAAACCCTAATTGATCCAATCAGTTTCAAGATGGTTTGGACCAAACGGTCTTGAGACCGTTTGGAGGGCAAACGGTCTCAAACCGTTTGATGTTCATTTGGTCTCAATGATAAGTTGTTCATTCGGTTCCAATAATAAACTAAGAAAACAGTTACAAAACCGAATGAAGGAGTTAGGGCAAGACCATTTGGAGGTACAAAAGATTCAAGACCGTATGGAGATACAATTGAACCAAGACTATTTAAGGTCTAACGGTCTTCAAGATCATTTGAACATCAAGGTACTTCAAGACCGTTTAAGGTTCTAATACCCCAAAACCATTTGAAGGTCTAATTGATTCAAACTATGTAAGTACAATTAACCCCATGATTTTTGATGATGTTTATCGAAGGTAATTACAATGGTTGTACCTTCAAGGTACTTATTAGTACATTTAGAGTGGTTAACCTTTGATGCTTATGGAAGCAATGACTTAATACACTATGTCAACTCTTCATTCAAGTTGATTCAATCTAATCAAGATTAAAGTAATTAACCTCCTTGAGAGGATGAGAGAGAGAAACTTATACATGAGTGATAATCATGTAGTGATTAATCTTCAACACTTTCAACATGAATAAAATATGTAATTAGGGTTTGATTCATTATGATGAGATCATGAAACCCTAATCGAAAAGTTTGATGAACTCTAACCCTAATTTAAGGTATAGCTAGGGGAAACCCTAATATAGGGTGATGGTGTAACCTTAATTCAGGGTATTTAATGAAAAACCCTAATTTAAAGGAAAGCTTCATGAAAACCCTAATATTGGGTAAAGCTACATGAAACCCTAATTTTAGGGGAAATGTTACAAGAAATCTTAATTCAAGGTAAGGATGTAATGCGAAACCCTGATACAAGGTAATGTGATATGAAACCCTAATCCAGGGTGATGTTATGCATTATGAAACCCTAATTTGAAAACCTAGCCCTAATTTGTGTAAGGGGATGAGTAACCCTGATTGATATGAATTGGGAAACCCTAACTAAAAAAACACTAGAGGGGGGTGAATAGAGTTTTAAAGTGATTTTAACAATTATTGAACTCAAACAACCACAATTGAAATTGGAAGAAGGAGACAAGTGTTTAGAGTGGTTCCAATCTTAGCAAATACTAAGATTGTCAGTCCACTACCCGGTTGCTTACCCAATCGGGATTTTGAAAGTATTTATTTTATTACCTTCACAAGGATTTATACAAAATACAATACTTTCTTTACACCCCTTGAACAACCTTCACTTGAAGTAGATGCACCAACTTGAGGTAGCCTTCTTGAAGTAACTCCAAGCTCCCCCTTGAAGTAGCCTTCCTCTCTAGAAGTAACCTCCTGTTGCACCAGCCTTCTTGAAGTAGCTCAAGGTCCCCTTCTTCACCAAGAAGATCTCCACCCTCTCCAATCCGCAGCCTCCAACCTAGGAGTAGCAAGGAGAGTACAAACAATAATAGAGAACAAGAAAGGAAAAGGAAATTACAACTTATCCTTTTGTAGCACAAGGCTTGATTTGCCTAGATCAAGCGTGTAGATCTCCTAACCAAAATGTATGGAATTGTAATTGCAGTGGATAGGAGATGCTAGCCTATAGGACACAAATTTTGAGCTAAGGGAAGAAGTAGCCAATTGTCATTGTGCTCAATTTGCTCACAAACAGGTTGCTCAAAGTATGCTCAAAGATTTCTCAAGTATAACAAGTGTATCTAGGTGTCCTAAGGCATGTCCTATTTATAGGAATGTCCTACAAGTGCTTAAGGACGTTCTAGACACCTTCTAGGGGTTTCTAAGTGCTTAACTAGCCGTTAGGTACAAGTTTGTTGCTTTAGCAACGGCTAATTAATTAATTCTGCAGTTGCTGTCAGAGTTCATCTCGGTCGAGAAATGGTCGACCGAGATACCTACTCGGTCGAAGTCTTGTCGACCGACAGGCTCTCTGGATCAAGTGTTTTGCAACGTTTATCTCCAACTGTCAACTACTTTGTCAGTTGTGTCTAACGACTACTTGGGTCTTTCTCGGTCGAGAAGATTGTCAACCGAGAGTGTCTCGGTCGAGGAGTTAGTCGACCGAGATTGACCCTGTTTCAATCTTTTAATTAAATCACTAAATGTGTGTATGAGTGTGCATATGTGACACTATTTGAAGGGGATGACCTATCTAAATGTGGTGTTTAGCTAGGGAGAATCTAACGCTTGATTTACATGAAATCTAAGTACTTGTACATTATATATTTGTACAAGTTTTTATAGAGCGATTACATTTCATGAAAATACAAACATGTAAGCATATAGATTCCCTGGTACTGTGTCATCCACCTTGTTCCTGCACACTCAAGTAGCACGTTAGATCAATAAGAATGAAATGTTTGTCATTATCAAAACAAAGGGATTTACAGATGTCCATTTAGCCAACAATCTCCCCCTTTTTGAAGATGACAAACATTTCCAAAATATAAATGAAGGAAATATAAAACATATGAGTTTCATACCTTAAGATTACCTTTTGTCGCTTTCTCTCTTGTTTATAAAATGTGTGCTTATTATTCCCCATGAATTATGGAACATGAAATCCAATTCTTTAGGGAATATAGTAACTTTCAATGTAAAGCCAAGAGTTTGTTTATGAAACTCATTGATTGAGTTTTGCATAATTACTAAGTTTTATATTTATTTCTCCCCCTTTGTCATTTCAAAAAGATATCTGTTTAAGAATAAAACTCCCCCTTAATTAGATGTCCCATCAAATCCAATGAAAAAGATGTCCATTAAAAGCCAAAATGATGCAAGTAAAAGTTTTTGTTAAGAAGCACAAATATCAAAGAAAACATCTTCCAAAGGAGTGATAAGCAGTTGCTTCCTAATTTTGTTAAATTGGTCTAGTGGAAGCGGTTTTGTAAAAATATCGACCAATTGATCTTCTGTATCAACATGATGAAGGGAAACATGATTCTTGGAGATATGATCCCTTAAAAAGTGATGACGGATTTCAATATGTTTAGCTCGGCTATGTAAAATAGGATTGTGTGCTAGGTTTATAGCGCTCGTGTTGTCACAAAAGATAGGCATAGATGAAAGAGTAAAACCATAATCGTTTAACACTTGTTGCATATAAAGCACTTGAGCACAACAAGATCCGGCTGCCATATATTCAGCTTCAGTTGTAGATAGGGCAATCGTGTTTTGTTTCTTGCTAAACCAAGATACTAAAGCTCTCCCTAACAAGAAACAGCCACCACTAGTGCTCTTGCGATCAAGTCGACAACCAGCATAATCCGCATCAGTATAAGCTTTAAAATCCAAGGATTGTCCTTTTGGATACCATAAACCAAAACATGTAGTGCCGGCTAAGTATCTAAGAATTCGTTTAACTGCTTGAAAATGAGAAAGCATGGGTTGTGATTGAAATCGAGCACAAAGACCAACGGAAAACATGATGTCCGGTCTAGAAGCAGTTAAGTAAAGCAAACTACCAATCATGGCTCTATATAAGGAATCATCAACAGGTTCCCCATTTTCATCCTTATCAATTTTAATAGAAGTGGCCATAGGAGTAGTAGCATGTTTGCATTGATCCATCCCAAAACGTTGTAAGAGTTCTTTAGTATACTTTTGTTGGCTTATAAAAATTCCGGCAGGCGTTTGTTTAATTTGGAAACCAAGAAAGAAAGTTAGTTCACCCATGAGGCTCATTTCAAATTCTTTTTGCATAATGTCACTGAATTGTGTGCACAACGATTCATTAGAGGTTCCAAAAATAATGTCATCAACATATATTTGAACAACTAGAAAATCAGATTTATAAGTTTTGAAAAATAAAGTAGAATCTGAATTTCCAATAGAAAAACCATTATCAAAAAGATATGTCTTGATCCTTTCATACCAGTTCCTAGGTGCTTGTTTTAAACCATAAAGTTCTTTCTTAAGTTTATAAACATAGTCACCTTTTTCTGGAATTTCAAAACCGGGTGGTTGGGCAACATAAACTTCTTCTTGAATGATGTCGTTTAGAAATGCACTTTTTACATCCATTTGGTAGAGTTTGATGTTTTTATGTGCAGCAATAGCTAGTAACATTCTAATAGCTTCAAGTCTAGCTACTGGTGCATACGTTTCATAAAAAATCTATTCCTTCTTGTTGATTATATCCTTGTGCTACTAACCGTGCTTTATTCCTTATTACTTCTCCTGCCTCATTTAGCTTATTCCTAAACACCCATTTAGTTCCAATGAAGGTTTTATCTTGTGGTTTAGGAACTAAATCCCATACATCATTTTTAGTGAATTGATTCAATTCTTCTTGCATCGCTATTATCCAATAATCATCTTTAAGAGATTCAGATACCTTCTTAGGTTCAATGATAGAAACAAAAGCCATGTTTGCTACATCCTTAAAGGAAGACCGAATTTTTACTTTATCATTTGGATCTCCAATAATTAGTTCTTGAGGATGATCCTTAATAAGCCTAGGTGTGGGTTGTGGTTCAGCTTGGTGATGGTTTGTAGTAACTTTCTCACTATCATTTGGTATGTTTAAGTTTTCGAATTGATTAGTAAGATCAATTATTTCTAGATTTTCAGATTTGGACTCTTCATGAAAAGAAACATGAATAGATTCCTCAACTTTTCTAGAGATAGTGTTATATACTCTAAATGCTTTGCTAGAAGTGGAATATCCCAAAAAGAATGCTTTGTGTGATTTAGAGTCAAACTTATCTCTATCATCTTTGGTATTTAAGATATAGCATGTGGATCCAAAGGTATGAAAATAGTCAACTCTAGGTTTCTTAGAATGTATGATTTCATATGGAGTTTTCTTCATATGAGAATGAACAGTTACTCTATTTAACACATAACATGCGGTGTTTACAGCTTCAGCCCAAAAGGTTTTGGGTGTGTTATGTTCGAGCATCATAGTTCTAGCCATTTCTTGTAGGGATCTATTTTTCCTTTCAACTATACCATTTTGTTGTGGAGTGCGTGGAGTAGAAAAATTGTGAGTGTACCCTTGAGATTTGCAAAATTCTTCAAATACATGATTTTCAAATTCTCCTCCATGATCACTTCTAATGGTACATATTTTGCTTTGTAATAGATTTTCAATCTTAGAACAAAATTTAATAAAAGCATGAATAGTATCATCTTTGGTTGCAATAAAATGTACCCATGTATATCTACTATAATCATCAACAATAACAAAACAATATCTTTTGCCACCAATAGATTGTGTCCTCATGGGTCCAAATAAATCCATATGAATTAATTCTAAAGATCTATTGGTGCTAAGTACATGTTTAGGCTTAAAAGAGGTTTTTGTTTGCTTTCCCAATGTACATGGTTCACAATTTTCAACTTGATCAAAAGATAGAGTAGGCAAACCACGAACAAGATCATATTTTACTAACTTTTTGATAACACGTGAACTAGCATGTCCTAGCTTTTTATGCCATAGTTGTAAAGTATTTTCATTTGCAAGCAAGCACTTTCCTACTACAGATTTCATAGATTTCCAACTCTATTTCCTTCATAGACAACATTTGTAGTGTTTTCTATTAATAATTTGCAGCAGGTATTGTTAAATAAAACATCATAGCCACTATCACATAATTGACTAACACTTATCAAATTATGGTGCAAACCATCAACAAGTAGAACATTTTTTATTTCGAGGTTTGTACCAACATTACCTATTCCAATGATTTTACCTTTACCATTGTCTCCAAAGGTGACTGTTCCACTTTTCTTTTCTTCAAAAGTTTGAAATGCATCCTTATTCCCAGTCATATGTTTGGAACATCCACTGTCAACCACCCAATCCTGCATGAAAATATAGATTTTGGTACCCATGTGATGGTCTGATATGGTTAGAACCATTTAAGTATAGATTGCATAAAGATTCTGATTCAGAAATCCAGTCGGTCAACAATTGTTCGACCGACATCTTTCTCGGTCAATTAATTATCGATCGAGAAGGTTAATGTATGACAAACAAAGAAACACAAAAATTCAGGTCGGTTGACCAATTTTCGACCGAAATAGTTGCTGTAGATTTTGATTTGTTACAGTCATCTGGTCGGTCGACAAAAGTTCGACCGATTATATTTTCAGTCGACAATACTTCGACCGACTATTTTTCTGTTTCAATACAGCAGTTCAGAAAATTACCAGTATGCATGAAAACATTTTGTTAAGTTGAGATAAGACAATATAAATTGCAAAATTGAGTGTTTGATCATATCTCAACTGAATGGCTTTTGACTCTACTAAGTTTGGGGTTTTGGGACCCAAACTAAATCGGAATCCTTAGTCTTATAAGGGCATGAGAACGAATAATGTCCAAGACGTAGACAAAAATGACAACTAATAGAGTTAACTTCATATCTCTTTTTAGGGATTGTATTCTTAGGTACAAACACAGTCCGGGTTCTCTTGGGGTGTTTTTTCTTTGGAGCATATCCCAAACCTTTTCTTCCATTGAAACTAGAGGAAATTTTTAGAATGTTATCAAGAATATCTTTTCTTCTTAACTCATGTAGATTCCTTTGTATCTTAGCAATGTCATCCACTTTCTTGTGTAAATCTTTTCTTGCTTGATCTAAATCAGATAATAGAGAGTCTCTTTCTTTTACAACATTGTCATAGTCTAAATGATTGCACAAAATTGGTTGAGTCTGAAAATCTTTTAGTTTAGCTAACAATTCAGTCTTTTCTTGAGAGAGAATATCAACATTTGTTTCTAGAGTGAGTAGATTTTTAGTGCAATCATTTAAAGATGTTTTCAAAGATTCATTCTCAAGATCAATGTTGTTCTTTTCAGAAGAGAGATCGTTTAATTTAGCATTTAGCTCATCATTTGTCTTGATAACCTTTTTTAGTTTCTTCTTGACATCAACATACTTATCATGAGTTTCTTGTAGAATAGTAATTAACTCTTCTTTAGGAAGATCAAGAAGGCTTACCTCTTGAGAGTCTTCATCATCTTCTCTTGCCATTAGACATTCCACCTTTTCTTCTCCGCTTTCACTTTCACTTGACTCGTCCCATGCAGCTTTATAGGCTTTTTGTCCCTTCTTCTTGTGTGAGCTTTTCTTTCCTTTCTTTGCTTTAGGACATTCATTTTTTATATGTCCTTTCTTTCCACATTCAAAGCACCTAGGAGGAGTAGAGGAAGAACTAGAAATTTTGTTAGATTTAAATCTTTTGTATTTCTTACCATTGACAATCAAGGCTTCTTCTCCTTCTTCTTCACTTGACTCCTCACTTTCTTGTGTGATGATATTTGAGGCTTTTAGAACCACATCCTTCTTCTTTCCTTGCTGAAGTTCATGTTCTCTTCTTTCTTCCTCTTCTAAGGTTGCTTCATGAGCTTCTAGATTTCCAATGAGTTGCTCCATTTTCAGTCGAGTGAGGTCATTGGCTTCTTCAATGGATGTCACCTTTGGCTTGTATTTAGGAGGAAGTGGTCGAAGGATTTTGGATACCTGATCTTCTTCAAGAACAGTTTTTCCTAGGGCGTTTAAACCATTAACAATAGAAGAGAATTTTGCAAACATTTCACTAATAGTTTCATTTGGATCCATACGGAAATGTTCAAACTTTTGTTTAAGCATGCTAATCTTAGAATTCTTGACTTGGACTGTACCTTCATAAGTTATGGACAGTCTATGCCAAATATCATAGGTTGTGTCACAGTTTGATATCCTATTAAATTCTCCTATTGAAATTGAACAATATAAAATGCTTACAACTTTGGCATTCATTTGAGCTAACTTTACCGTATTTGCGTCCCACTCTGCATATTGTGTTTGAGGAAGCTCGTATGGGGTTGAAACCATCCTCCATAAGTCCCAATTGATGCCTTGTAAGTAGAACTGCATCCTTCTCTTCCAATATTGGTAGTTTGTTCCATCAAACGCTGGAGGTCTAGCAACAAGTGTCCCTTCAAGGTTAAGGTTGTTGAGCACCCCGTCCCCCATTCTTCAAGACCTTGTTAGGGTTCCTTGAAGCCTGCTCTGATACCAATTGAAAAAACACTAGAGGGGGGGTGAATAGAGTTTTAAAGTGATTTTAACAATTATTGAACTCAAACAACCACAATTGAAATTGGAAGAAGGAGACAAGTGTTTAGAGTGGTTCCAATCTTAGCAAATACTAAGATTGTCAGTCCACTACCTGGTTGCTTATCCAACCGGGATTTTGAAAGTATTTATTTTATTACCTTCACAAGGATTTATACAAAATACAATACTTTCTTTACACCCCTTGAACAACCTTCACTTGAAGTAGATGCACCAACTTGAGGTAGCCTTCTTGAAGTAACTCCAAGCTCCCCCTTGAAGTAGCCTTCCTCTCTAGAAGTAACCTCCCGTTGTACTAGCCTTCTTGAAGTAGCTCAAGGTCCCCTTCTTCACCAAGAAGATCTCCACCCTCTCCAATCCACAACCTCCAACCTAGGAGTAGCAAGGAGAGTACAAACAATAATAGAGAACAAGAAAGGAAAAGGAAATTACAACTTATCCTTTTGTAGCACAAGGCTTGATTTGCCTAGATCAAGCGTGTAGATCTCCTAACCAAAATGTATGGAATTGTAATTGTAGTGGATAGGAGATGCTAGCCTATAGGACACAAATTTTGAGCTAAGGGAAGAAGTAGCCAATTGTCACTGTGCTCAATTTGCTCACAAACAGGTTGCTCAAAGTATGCTCAAAGATTTCTCAAGTGTAACAAGTGTATCTAGGTGTCCTAAGGCATGCCCTTTTTATAGGAATGTCCTACAAGTGCTTAAGGACATTCTAGACACCTTCTAAGGGTTTCTAAGTGCTTAACTAGCCGTTAGGTACAAGTTTGTTGCTTTAGCAACAGCTAATTAATTAATTCTGCAGTTGCTGTCAGAGTTCATCTCGGTCGAGAAATGGTCGACCGAGATACCTACTCGGTCGAAGTCTTGTCGACCGACAGGCTCTCTGGATCAAGTATTTTGCAACGTTTATCTCCAACTACCAACTACTTTGTCAGTTGTGTCTAACGGCTACTTGGGTCTTTCTCGGTCGAGAAGATTGTCGACCGAGAGTGTCTCGGTCGAGGAGTTAGTCGACCGAGATTGACCCTGTTTCAATCTTTTAATTAAATCACTAAATGTGTGTATGAGTGTGCATATGTGACACTATTTGAAGGGGATGACCTATCTAAATGTGGTGTTTAGCTAGGGAGAATCTAACGCTTGATTTACATGAAATCTAAGTACTTGTACATTATATATTTGTACAAGTTTTTACAGAGCGATTACATTTCATGAAAATACAAACATGTAAGCATATAGATTCCCTAGTACTGTGTCATCCACCTTGTTCCTGCACACTCAAGTAGCACGTTAGATCAATAAGAATGAAATGTTTGTCATTATCAAAACAAAGGGATTTACAGATGTCCATTTAGCCAACACTAACCCTAATATAGGGTGATGTCATGTGAAACCCCATCATAGAGTGAGATTATGTAAAACCCTAATTGATAAAGAAGGGAAACCCTATTCCTAATAATGGATAATCTTATATCAATAATGGTTGAATAAATCAAATGAGTGACTTATGACCAATACATTACATGGTATGTGATGAACTGGTGAATAGAGTATTAGGATGAGAATTACCCTAATATAAGATAAGTTGATGAACTCAAGTAAGATCAAGGTGATGAGGGAAGTGAAACATTAGGATGTGATAGATATCACATTCAGCACCTCAAGGTTGATACACATTGATGTACCCTAAATCCAATATACCTGGATGAGTAACACATGAAGTGTGTTATGATAATTATTACATTAAGATATAATGCACTTTGATAATTGTAGGCTAACATACCTTGAGAAAGGGTTAAGCCAAGATAACAAAGTATGATGTAATCAATATCCTAGAAAAGATGAGAGAGAAACTCATACTCTGTGTTGATTATCACTTAATGATAAATTATGAGAATAAATAAGTATGGTCGAATACTTATGATATTAATGTATGCTCCTAGAGGTGTGGAGCAATGAATTAGGGTTTGAATTTATAATATGAACTTGAAACCCTATTCAGATATAAAGGGGAGAACTCTAACCCTAATGGTTGTTGCCTAGTGAGAGGTGACAAGATTTTTAATGGGCCTTGTGAGCCATGTGGATGGTTGTTGCCTAGTGAGAGGTGACAAGATGTTTAATGGGCCTTGTGAGCCATGTGGATGGTTGTTGCCTAGTGAGAGGTGACAAGATGTTTAATGGGCCTTGTGAGCCATGTGGTTGTTGTTGCCTAGTGAGAGGTAACAAGATGTTTATAAAAGTTCCATGTAAGTTGTGACATCCCTGACCTGGGTTATGAACTAACCCTAAGTGTTTTTCTTAAATATGTAATTAGATGCTTGTGATTATCTCCTGGTATGTAATTAAAGCTTCTGAAGAACAAGTATTTTATTTCTGTCCTTTTTAAACAATGTTGTAGTATTGTTTTGTAATACAGGGACCTATGTGCAAATTACCCAATTAGAAGGGTTAACTTGCAAATTTCACATGACTGGATGTCCCTCTGATGATGAGACATCATAAGAACGAATATGATGAAGTATAATGGATTCTCCAAGCTTGGGCATCAAGATGCAGCTTGTGGAGTAATTCTTGTGCTTAAAACCCTAATTTTGGTGTAAAGTGCAATTTACCCAATAAGTGGGGAGCAACTTGTAAAAATACACCTTCTAGGGTATCTTTATGACTCTTGACATCATTTAGAGTAAAATGATGAAGAGGGAGCTTCATTTGAATAAACATATAAGAAGGATAACCTTTGTAATTAAATAATTAAGTTGTATGCAAAAAGACCCTTTTATATGTGCAACTTAGTCAGAAGTTGGCTTTCTTTGCCTTTAGACCTTGGGTTTAAGAGGAGCTTTGCTTAGCTATGATAGAGAGAAACGTGCCTTAGAAGGAGAGGAGGACTTAGTTGAGAATAGAAGGAAAAGGTTGTCCTTATTTTAGAAATAACCCCAAAGGTATATAGTCACCATTCCTTTGCAAACAAAGGATCATTTCCTTATTCCCTTCACTTATAATCTGCTGAGACTGACTTAGAGCAGAGCTCTACAGCAAGGAAGGACGTCCAACAAGTTCTAGGTAAGAATTGACCATCATCTAGTTCGGATTTGTGGAGGAAATCATGGTGCAAGGTTGGTTTCCTAGTATTTCTTATCTAGTTCTTCTTTCTAGCCATCCCTTCCAACCAATTCTTGGAGAAACGACCTTGGACGACCTGTGGAGCTCAAGATGCCATTAAATATTGGAATCTTGGAGCTCTAGTACTGACTTTAAGGCGGGTTTTATAACTCCAAACCCTTATGCTTTGTTATGCACCTCTTTTTCTATGTGATAGTTGCTAGTTCTTCTTTTCCCTATCTTCCCTTGCACTTTTGCAAGGAAAACCGTGAAGAACAGACCTTAGTCTCAAGGTAGAAGATGATGGGCATGATTACCAAGGTAACTTTATCAAACGGTCTCCCACCTTTGGTCTAAACGGTTTGCAAAACCGTTTGGGACCAAACAGTTTCAAAACTGTTTGGACACATGCAGTTTGCAAGACCGTTTAGATTCAAACGGTTTCAAAACCGTTTGGGAGGTTTGACCAAGAATTGACCATTTGAGGGTCTGATGGACACATTATGAATTAATCACCTACAAAGAATCATCATCTAATTACAAATAAATCTCAAGTTGAAGGCACTTTAATCACCTAAACCCTAATCGGGTTCAATTGCTGATTTCAATGGACCAATCATGTTGAAGTTTGGGTTGAGTGGCCCAAACGGTTTCCAAACCATTTGGGGATCATCCAAACGGTCTCAAGACCGTTTGGTGATCACCTAAGACCGTTTGGAGTTCTAGGGTTAAAGGAATTTGATCAATTGAAGGTCCAATCATCATAGGTTGTTGAAACAATCAAAGTGCTGATTTGGTGACCTAATTAGGGTTCAACCCTTGACAAATTGACTTAGTTTTTGGTGTGACTTTGGACAAACGGTCTCAAGACCGTTTGGAGGATGTCCAAACGATCCCAAGACCGTTTGGGGTCAAGTCATGGCCCAATTGGGATAGTTGATGGGTTCAACTTCAATTAGACCCATGTTGATGGATGTTGATGGTTAATCGATTATAAACCCTAATTCAATGGGTCCCGACCATAATTGATGACCAATTGAGGTTCAATTGATTGTCAAATTGGTTAAGGATAAACCTAATTGGCTCAATTGATAAGTGGTTAACCTTGGCATGACCAATTGAGGGGTTCAACATTGCAAGTGTTGATGCACTTTTTAGGTCCATGCGGTTTTGAGACATTTGGACCAAACAGTTTCACCGTTTGGGGCCAAAAGGTCTCAAGACCGTTTGGGGACAAACGGTCTTAAGATCGTTTGGGCCCAAACGGTTTCAAAACTATTTGGACTCATGCGGTTTTCAAACATTTAAGGTCATGTGGTTTCAAGGTTAATTTGTTCAAACGGTTTCAAAGTCAACTTTGGCTAAACGGTCAACACAATCAAACGGTTTCAAGACCGTTTAAGGGCAAACAGTCTTGAGTGTGATCTTATGCATGCGGTCTTGAGGGTCAAAGGTACCAAACGGTCAACCCCTCCATGCGGTTTCAAAATCGTTTGGAGGTTGAAGTGTGAAACCGTTTGGGGACTTTTAGGGTTAAGAATGCCTAATGCTTTGAAGGCTTAGATGGTTCAATGGTTAACTAACCTGAACCCTAATGATACCTAAAGACTTTAAGGGAACAAGTAAAGAGTTGGTTGATATATGTTGTGATCAATGGTGAACATTACCAAGGTACCCTTGAAGGGTTCAAGTAGACAACACCCCTTAATTAAGCAAACCCTAATGACCATTATGGTGATGCCTTGACTTATGATAATCAAAGTTGACTTGACTTAACCTAATCTAGAGTGATGTAAACATCATCTATTAGTAAGAGGAGAGAGAATACTCCTAATATGAATGAAAGTCAAGTAAAATATCTTCAATATGCATGAATGCACATGATTAGGGTATGATCCACCAAAGTGAGATCATGGAAACCTAATTATGATGATTAATGAATCTTAACTTAATTTGAAGGCATAAATGATGATAATCTTCATACATGATGATGCTATGAGCTCAATTCACTATGAAGTGAATAGTAAACCCTAATTCTAGGGTAATAACATGTAATGTGAATAGTAAACCCTAATTGAGGGTGATGTGATGAAATGTACAATAAACCCTAATTCCAGGTTATGCTTTTAAGCATGAATCTTCATGATTAAAGTATAAGATGAGGAATCATTATTCCTAATCATAATAAAAGGGATTGAATAACCCTAATTGACATTAATAAGGGAACCTGGCCTTAGTAAAGGCATGATGGTACAAATCTTGAATTGCAAGGTTATTTCTGCATCATAAATTGTTGATCTGGAAATGAATTGTTTATTGTTATCAATTGAAATGACCATGCATGTTCTTATAAGGGAATGATCATAGCCAGGTAAGGGTTATGTTATCATATTCACTGAAAACATACTATAGGCTTGATGAATAGTGATATATGCTATGTTGCCTATGATTAAGTGGCAATACATGAGATTGATGGGTTGTAAGAGCCATCAACAACATCAAGGTCATGCTGATTAGATGACTTATGATGATGTTAGGGTTTAAACACCCCTATTCTTGAATCATAGTAATGAAATAGTTAATAATTGATATTCATATGATAACTGATGTGAGTTAAACTTGATACATGTAGTATTCTTCTTTTATAGCAGTGTTTTAATAGTTAAATGCTTGGAAACATGCTTGATGTTAAAAGAATACTGAAATGTACCTAAATAATCAAGTATAATCATACCATGTAGAGCCCTGATCATAGATCCATCATTGTCAGAAGCTAAATGATGGTGAAACAGGTTATCCTAAGGGAACTCGTGGATCACATACTTTTGAGTATGTGGGGGATTATGGACGTGAATATCCTTACGTCCTAGTGTAGGAATTGATATAAGATGTACCTTAATTCATCAACCCTTCACTATATGTTTATGCCGGGGTGATGTATCACTAATCTCCCGAGGGAATCTTTAATGCAGCATCGATGAGAGATAAACAAGAAATCTTTCGACGGTGAAGAGAGTACAGGACGCCACTGTGACTCTAATAGCAAAGTGCCAGAATACCCTGGTGAGATATAATAGCAAAGACATGAGATGTCTTGCATGTTGATCCTCACACTGACTGAGGAAGAAGGGGTCATAAGAATCCGGCTCTTTTTATGACCTATGTATGATCCGATGCGACTTAGTAGTGATCGGTTGGAGTATGAGCGGTATACCTCATCTCCACAGGGCATAATAATGTTTGTAAAACAAAATCAACCACGTAGCATATCTGCTTAGGTTGAACTATGAGAAACAATGATTGATGTTACATTGTTTATATTAATATTCTGTTCGAAGTATCTAGTATACATGTTCTTCATATTCCTTAATGAAGTGATTTCTTAAGTAGTAAATGCTTTACTTAATATCAATCTTACTGTTGAATGATTTAAGTTACTTTGCTTATGTTATTCCTTAATTTCTATAACAAAGCTTCTGGCGGAGAGTTATAACTCTCACTGGGACAATTATTTAAAATTATCTCACCCCGTAGATTTCAAATTTTTAGGTGGTCGTCAAGGAAGAAGGAACCAATCTGCGGGTGAGCAGTATCAGCAACAGCAACACCAGGGGCAGTAGTGAATCTCAAGTGGAGATACTGACTGTCGAGCCTTGTAGATAGCTTGTCTTATGTCGTCTCTGTACTCTCAAGTCCTAGGAGTCAGTAGGTATGAGATTTTGGCTTTAAGCCTCTAGATTTTGTATATGGATGTATATAATTACTCGAGAGGTGATTTAACAGAGATGTAATGTTAAAACATGATGTAAACTGTTTATCTTGTTTCTTATAAAGGAGTTTTATGGTTTAAAGATATTTTCTTAAAAAGTTTTAATTTCTAGTGATTTTTTATAATTCCCCTGCCAGTTATACAATCGCTTCCACCGAGTTTACCGCTTCCGCACTAGTTAATCCTGTTTTCACGAGACAGTCACCACAATTAAGTGGTATCAGAGCTCTAGGTTCGCTGAGTCTACAAAGACATATGACTTAGGATGTCGAGTCTATTCTTAGTGTTTTCCAATATATCCAATAGTGTCTTATGCTCCTCAGGAGAAGAAGATAAGTAAGGATGTTTGGACCACACGAGGAGTATGTGGCAGAGAGTAGTGTTGCTGCACCCCGAGAAGGTGCAAGGAACCCGGAAATAGAGCAACCTGTACCTGAGCCACCCATGGAGCCACCCTAGTTTAACCCAGCTGATATGGGGAACCCAGCTAATCAGACCATATTCGGGCAGTTTATGACTGCCAAGACACACATAACAGATAGGCTGCCCATGCCTGCACCTTGGGCACCTACCCAGTCTGAAGGAAAAGGAATCGACAAGACGTTCGAACGGCTTCGCCGAGTCAGAGCAACCGAGTACTTTGGAATAGCTGATCCCGCAGATGCCGGTCTGTGGTTAACCGAGTTAGAGAAGGCCTTTCAAATCCTGAACATCCCAGAAGCTGAGAAGGTTAGACATGTTGTCTGTCTTCTCAAGGGGAGTGCTGGTCACTGGTGGACCATGGAAGAGCAGAAGAGGCCTGGTGTGGAGGTTACATTGGAAGTCTTTCGTCGGGAATTTGTCAATAGATATTTCCCTAAGACGTTCCTGGATGAGAAAATCTCTCAGTTCGAGAGACTGAGGCAAGGTCTAATGAACATTAGCGAATACGAAGCTAAGTTCATGGAGTTGCTGCGGTTCTGTCCGCACATGGCTGCTACTGAGGAAGAAAGGATTAGACGATTCGAGAAAGGGTTGAACGCCGAGTTGACTACTCCCGTGTCTACCCTAGAGAACCGAGAGAGGTTTGCTACCTTCGTTGAGTCAGTCTGAAGGATAGAGAGGTCTGTAGCTGAGAAGAGGCAAACCCATAAGAGATATCCTCAGTTCCAGGGGTCTTCATCTAGAGACTTCAAGAAGCCTAGATTTTCTGTGGTAGATACTACCATAGAGAGTCCTAACCTTGCTGAAGTTCCTGTAGTCAGGGAATTTGAAGACGTATTTCCTGAAGAACTTCCAGGTGTACCACCGCCTCGAGAAATTGATTTTGAAATCATTTTGATCCTAGACACGCAACCTATAGCACAAACACCGTATAGGATGGCGCCTGCCGAGATGGCAGAACTCAAGAAACAACTTCAAGAGTTGCTTGAGAAGGGTTTCATCCGATCGAGTACTTCACCCTGGGGTGCTCCGGTCCTCTTTGTTAAAAAGAAAGATGGATCAATGCGGTTGTGCATTGATTACAGACAACTAAATAAAGTAACAAAAAAGAATAAGTACCCTTTGCTGAGGATTGATGACCTCTACGACCAGTTGTGTGGTGCAACTATCTTCTCGAAGATAGACTTGAGGTCAGGATATCATCAACTTCGTATTAAGGACAGTGACATACCCAAGTCTGCCTTTAGGACAAGGTATGGTCACTATGAGTTCACAGTTATGTCGTTTGGACTAACTAATGCACCAGCTGCATTTATGGAACTCATGAATAGAATCTTCCGACCTTTCCTCGACCAATGTGTTGTTGTCTTCATAGATGATATTCAGATCTATAGTAGAGATGCTCAACAACATGAACAACATCTTCGTCAGGCTCTAACTTTGCTAAGGGAACACAAGCTATACACTAAGTTTAGCAAGTGTGAGTTCTGGTTGCCGGAAGTATCTTTCCTTGGACACGTGATATCTGCCTCGGGTATTCATGTTGACCCTAAAAAGGTAGATTCTGTTCTACAATGGGAACAACCGAAGACACCGACAGAGATCCGTAGTTTCTTAGGGTTGGCTGGCTATTACCGAAGGTTCATTAAGAACTTCAGTTCTATAGCCTTACCCCTAACTAAGTTAACCCAGAAGGATGTTCCTTTTATTTGGAGTGATAAGTGTCAGCAGTCTTTCCAACTGTTGAAGGAGAAGTTGACAAGTGCACCTATACTTGTGTTACCTGAACAAGGCAAAGGATATGTGGTTTTTTGTGATGCCTCCAAGAATGGACTCAGATGTGTGTTGATGCAGGATAAGCAAGTGATTTCTTTTGCTTCTCGACAACTTAAGAAGCACAAGGAGAATTATCCGACACACGATCTGGAGTTAGATGATGTGGTTCATGCCTTGAAGATCTGGAGACATTATCTCTACGGAGAAACATTCCAGATTTTCACAGATCATAAGAACCTTAAGTACATCTTCTCTCAGCACAAACTTAACATGAGGCAACGCCTTTGGATGGAGTTAATCAAGGACTACGACTTTGTGATTGATTACCATCCAGGGAAAGCCAATGTGGTTGCAGATGCTCTAAGTAGGAAATCAGCAACACCAACAGAAGATAGAGCACAACTAAACTCTTTAGTATGCTCTAGGAGAGATATGCTTATCTCCTTAAGGCAAGACAATGTACATTTGAAGGTGACATTGTTAGCCAGGTTGTTGGATGACATGCATATAAAACCTACCCTAAGAGAGCAGATCAAGGAGGCACAACAAGTCGATGTTGCAGTTCAGCAGATCAGGTCAGAGTATGGTGATGAGAAGCGAGATGGTTTTCATGACTCAGATGATCAAGTAGCCTGTTATCATGGGAGAATGATAGTGCCAGATGTGGATAACTTGAGAAAGTTAGTCCTGGAAGAAGCTCATTCTTTGATGTATGCTATGCATCCAGGAAGCACAAGATGTATTGAAACTTGAAAGATATGTACTGGTGGCCTGGGATGAAGAAGGATGTTGCTGAGTTTGTTCTAAGGTGTCCTGTGTATTAGCAAGTTAAAGCTGAACACCAAAAACCTATAGGAACAATGCAACCTTTACCCATACCACAGTGGAAGTGGGATCATGTAACCATGGACTTTGTTGTTGGCCTACCCAGGACAAGCAAAGGACATGATTCCATCTAGGTAATAGTTGATAGGTTGACAAAGATGACACATTTCTTACCTATCAAAACAACCTATTATGCTGAGAGGCTAGCACAATAGTATGTTCAAGAGATAGTGTGACTGCACGGAGTTCCAGTCACTATAGTATCAGACAGAGGTCCCCAATTTATGAGTTGTTTTTGGGAGCGACTGCACAGAGCTTTAGGCACCCATTTAAGGTTTAGTACAACCTTTCATCCACATACTGATGGACAGTCGGAAAGGACTATACAGACCTTGGAAGACTTGCTGAGAGCATGTGTTCTTCAGTTGACAGGGAGTTGGGATCTGCACCTAAGCTTGATAGAGTTTTTCTACAACAACAACTATCAACATAGCATTGACATGGCTCCTTACGAAGCTTTGTATGGTAGACGTTGTAGATCACCGCTATGTTGGTATGAAACCGGTGAATATCAACTGCTAGGTCCTGATCTTGTATAGCAGACCACATAGAAGATTAAAGTGATACAACAACAGATCAAGACTGTACAAGATAGGCAGAAATCTTATACTGATAGACATCGTAGACCCTTAGAATTCCAGGTTGGAGATAGAGTGTACCTCAAGGTCTCGCCTTGGAAGGGAGTTCTGAGATTTGGAAGGAAAGGGAAGTTAGCTCCTAGATTTATGGGGCCTTATCCAATCATAGAATGGGTTGGAAAGGTAGCCTATAAACTAGAGTTACCACCAGAGTTACAAAGGTTACACCCTGTGTTTCACATTTCTATGATGAGGAAATGTCACCCCAATACCGAGTCAGTTCTACAACCTATGGAGGTAGAATTGAATGATGATATAACTTATGAGGAAGGACCAGTGTCAATCCTTGATAACAGAATTAACAAGCTGAAAAAGAAAGATATAAGTCTTGTGAAAGTCCTCTGGAATCACCGTGGTGTTGAAGAAGCCACTTAGGAACTAGAGGAAGAGATGAGAAGGAAATACCCTACTCTTTTCTCTTAATATGTTTTGTTTATTTCGGGGACGAAATCCTTGTAAGGGGTGGATAATTTGTAACATCCCTGACCTGGGTTATGAACTAACCCAAGGTGTTTTTATTAAATATGTAATTAGATGCTTTTGATTATCTATTGGTATGTAATTAAAGCTTCTGAAGAACAAATATTTTTATTTTTGTCCCTTTTAAACAATGTTGTAGTTATGTTTTGTAATACAGGGACCTATGTGTAAATTATCCAATTAGAAGGGTTAACTTGAAAATTTCACATGATTGGATGTCCCTCTAATGATGACACATCATAAGAATGAATATGATGAAGTATGATGGATTCTCCAAGCTTGGGCATCAAGATGCAGCTTGTGGAGTAATCCTTGTGCTTAAAACCCTAATTTTGGTGTAAAGTGCAATTTACCCAATATGTGGGGAGCAAATTGTAAAAATACACATTCTAGGGTATCTTTTGTGACTCTTGACATCATTTAGAGTAAAATGATGAAGAGGGAGCTTCATTTGAATAAAAGATAAGAAGGATAACCCTTGTAATTAAATAATTAAGTTGTATGCAAAAAGACCCTTTTATATGTGCAACTTAGTAAGAAGTTGGCTTTCTTTGCCTTTAGACCTTGAGTTTAAGAGGATCTTTGATTACCTATTATAGAGAGAAACGTGCCCTAGAAGGAGAGGAGGACTTAGTTGAGAATAGAAGGAAAAGGTTGTCCTTATTTTAGAAATAACCCCAAAGGTATATAGCCACCATTCCTTTGCAAACAAAGGATCGTTTCCTTATTCCCTTCACTTATCATCTGCTGAGACCGACTTAGAGCAGATCTCTGGAGCAAGGAAGGACGGCCAACCAGTTCTAGGTAAGAATTGACCATCATCTAGCTCGGATTTGTGGAGGAAATCATGGTGCAAGGTTGGTTTCCTAGTATTTCTTATCTAGTTCTTCTTTCTAGCCATCCCTTCCAACCAATTCTTAGAGAAACGACCTTGACCGCCCTGTGGAGCTCAAGACGCCATTAAAGCTTGGAATCTTGGAGCTCTAGGACCAACTTTAAGGCAGGTTTTATAACTCTAAACCCTTATGCTTTGTTATGCACCTCTTTTTCTATGTGATAGTTGCTAGTTCTTCTTTTCCCTATCTTCCCTTGCACTCTTGCAAGAAAAACCATGAAGAACAGACCTTAGTCTCAAGGTAGAAGATGATGGGTGTGATTACCAAGGTAACTTCATCAAACAGTCTCCCACTTTTGGTCTAAACGGTTTGCAAAACCGTTTGGGACCAAACGGTTTCAAAACCGTTTGGACTCATGCGGTTTGCAAGATCGTTTAGATTCAAACGGTTTCAAAACCGTTTGGAGGTTTGACCAAGCGTTGACCGTTTGAGGGTCTGCTGGACACATTATGAATTAATCACCTACAAAGAATCATCATCTAATTGCAAATAAATCTCAAGTTGAAGGCACTTTAATCACCTAAACCCTAATCGGGTTCAATTGCTGATTTCAATGGACCAATCATGTTGAAGTTTGGGTCGAGTGGCCCAAATAGTTTCCAAACCATTTGGGGATCATCCAAACGGTCACAAGACCGTTTGGTGATCACCCAAGACCATTTGGAGGTCTAGGGTTAAAGAAATTTGATCAATTGAAGGTCCAATCATCATAGGTTGTTGAACCAATCAAAGTGTTGATTTGGTGACCTAATTAGGGTTCAACCCTTGACAAATTGACTTAGTTTTTGGTGTGACTTTGGGAAAACGGTCTCAAGACCGTTTGGATGATGTCCAAACGATCCCAAGACTGTTTGGGGTCAATTCATGGCCCAATTGGGATAGTTGATGGGTTCAACTTCAATTAGACCCATGTTGATGGATGTTGATGGTTAATCGATTATAAACCCTAATTCAATGGGTCCCAACCCTAATTGATGACCAATTGAGGGTCAATTGAGTGTCAAATTGGTTAAGGATAAACCTAATTGGCTCAATTGATAAGTGGTTAACCTTGGCATGACCAATTAGGGGTTCAACATTGAAAACCCTAATCGATTGCAAGTGTTGATGCACTTTTTAGGTCCATGCGGTTTTGAGACATTTGGACCAAACGGTTTCAAGACCGTTTGGGCCCAAACGGATTCAAAACTATTTGGACTCATGCAGTTTCCAAACCGTTTAAGGTCATGCGGTTTCAAGGTTAATTTGTTCAAATGGTTTCAAAGTCAACTTTGGCTAAACGATCAA